>LPNX011228285.1:77942-101900 GCA_001517045.1 Pseudotsuga menziesii | reverse complement strand
TCCAACTTCAGCTTGAATTGATAGATTACTTCCTCAACAACAAGTAAACAATACAAGCATACTATATATATTGGTGTTAGATATATTCTAGCATATATAAACAACAATGTATCAACATTTCAAAACATCTCATGGATAAAATATTCATTCAAACATACATTATTGGACAGGAAAAGATATTTCTGGTAATATAAAATCAGAGATTACAATGGATACAACCTCTGTCGGCACGTCTGCGAATCAGAGAAACTGAATCCCCCACTTGGGCCTCCACCACCTCAATCCTCCATCTCTCGATAGCAAGCTCACAAGAAAAAGGAAAGCTTGGGAAGAACACAAAAGTTCTCCAAGGAACAAAGGGATGCAGACTCAAGCATAAGTTCCGGCAAGAATGGACTATAGTTTCTTTGCTCTCAATTCTCTCATATGCCTTCAATGTACCATAGAGTTCCTTATATAGCTTTTCAAAGGGGTAATGAAAGGTTGAATCCGAGCGATCTCAAGGCATAGGGAAGGCTAGGAGTCAAGTGAGTTGGATCCATGTCAAGGAAAACTCCAAAAGTATTTGGATTATGCACACATCCCGATGTATGCGGTTTTGGGGGTCAAACCTGCGTATATACGTGATTAAGGGTTTAAAAGTCGCGTATATCAATTTACACATGTTTTTAGGGATGGTCAAGGAAACATCAAAGGAAAAAAAATGGTCCAAGGGGTCTAAGGAGTCTGCAGAGGGACGGGGGAAGGCCATACAAAGTGTGATTCATCTGAAGTGGTAAAATCAGCTATAACAGGTACGACTCAAGGGACTATGTAGCAGAGAAGGGTATACTTCTTTGTGATGGATGTGTAGGTGTTGTGGATGCCATGCCAGATAGATCTTGTGGAGGTGTCCCTAGCTCTATGAAAATCCACAAATCCCGAGCTATAATACCTTTACTCATTCACTTCCAACTTTGGAAGTCGTGAGCTACAATACCTTTACTCGTTCACTATCCGCTTTCCAATTTCAACTTCACACTTTGGAAATCCTGAGCTAAAATACCTTTACTCATTCACTTTCCACTTTTCGACTTCTAACTTTTGCTTTCCACAGGCCAACTTCGAGATGTGGAAATCCACGAAAATGCCTTTCTTTATCTTTCGTTTTCCCGCTTTATGCATTCCGCAAGTGGATACTAGGATGCAGAAAACCAACCTTTTTCCCTAACCTTTTTCTGTTTTGTCTATTTTCGCCTTTCGACTTCCTCCTTTTGCAGTAGAGGCGGCATGCAGAAATCAAAATTTTGCCTTATCTTTTTCCCATTTTTCCCTCCTTTTGACTTTTGACTTTCGCCTTCCGCTAGTGGATTCTGGAGGGCGGAAAACACATTTTCCCTTAAGATAACCACATTTCTGACAATTTGGCCAAGTATCCATCCTTCATGATCATAAGAAAAATGCAGTGGAAAAACATAAGGCATATACAAATGCAAAATGCAGGGATATTTAACAACTGTAAACTCTACTTAAATCTATAATAAGCATTCAACATATTCAGTACATTCATAAGCAAATACATTACAGAAATAATACAATAGAGAATACGTATCTTGAAGCTGAATTTTTCCCGCAACTAGCTATGTCGCTTCAACATTCCACCTAAGGATAGGGCAGTTGTGTTCATCAATATCTCAACACAACTGCCACCCTTAAGCTGGGCATGATTTCCAAAAGGAACTAGGGAACAACAGGCTCACACATAGCCAGAAAATCTCAAGCACAGTCAAGTCAACCTATAGTTTGGTTTATCAGACTGTCCAACAAAGCCAATACCTGATTGGGTTTATTAGGCTATAAGAAATCAAGCCAACATTCACATTGAGGACTAGCCAAGCCAACTAATAGATGGGTTTATGAGGATACTCAACTAAGCAATCACACTGTTGTATTTATCAGGATACTAAGCCAAGCCAGCTAACAGTTGGGTTTGTCAAGATGTCTAACCAAGGATCACACATGGCCAAATGCACATCAAGACACATCCAAGCCAACCTACAGTTGGTTTTATCAGGCTGTTCATCCAAGCCAATATACAATTGGGTTTATCAGGCTTCCCAGCCAAGCCAATATACAATTTGGTTTATCAAGCTGTCATCCAAGCCAATCTACCTTTGGGTTTATTAGGATGTTAAGGCAATGAAAAGGAAGCATTGCTAATATAGTGAGCTCATTCACAGAGCTAAGGACACCTCCACAATATCTATCTGGCCTAACATCCACAATAACTACACACCCAATACAAGGAAGTATCCCCTTCTCTACTACACAGCCCCTTGGGCCATACCTTTCCTTCCAGTTCTCTTTAGGGTGTGCATAGAAGATTCACTAGCCACTCTTATCTTTTTGTGAGGTTCCTCTCTTCACTATGTTTATAAAGACAATTCGGCGTCTCTTCCACTCCTAAGTATTGCATATAGTTCAGATCCAAACTAGGGCACATATAATAGAAAACCACAAGGAGACACAACAACACAGGGCTCCACTCTGTAACACAGACAACTAGGGTTCCATACCACTCTGTAATACATAAAAACATTGTAACACAACAACCAGGGCTCCCAACAAAGGCTAGGTGAATATATACACTGCAAAATGTGAAACGAATGCCTCTTCTTGCTCTCACTGCGTCTGTGGGATAATACTTCATGTGAGGATAACACTGCTGAACAACTCGTTCCACGACTCAGGATAGTCGAATAATGAATCAAATGGAAGAATACCATTAACGTTCTGGGAGACTCTAGAAATGACGGGATGGGAACATATTCACGTGATTACTTGCTTCAAAATCAAGAATGCGACTTCCCCAGACTACAGGCTTGCAAAGAGACAAAATCTGACTGCCATACGTCACCTTGCCCAAGGCATTAACTGCCTCAACCAACTTCTGGAAGAATTGAATGATTGAGTACAGAGGATGAAAAGGGTATATGAGAGCTTATGGTTTCTCTCATTGACTTCTGGTCTCACCTTATTGGCTCAAGGGTTTGGACAATCCCCCCCCTATTCCTTGTGAAATCAGGCCCCCATCTCTTTCATTGCAGTGCATACCACAATGGTTTTTTTGGGTGAATGAGGAATGGTCCCCATAATCGGTTTCTGATTTCCAGTAGTTGAAGAATCTTCTTACAAGTGCACCAATCCTAAAAATTGCAAACCCAGAAAAAGACCTTGTGGTGTGTATTGATGCATACAATAAAGGACTTGGAGGATTTCTTATCCAAGACAACCACATGGTATGCTATGAGTCCATAAAATTGAAGGAGCATGAGAATAACTATGATACTCATGATCTAGAACTTACATCCATAGTACATGCTCTCAATATGTGGAGACATTACTTAGTGGGAATAAAATTTGAGCTAAGGACAGACCACTGTGGCCTGAAATGCTTGTTTCATCAACCAACTTTAAATGCTAGGAAATCTAGATGGATGGAGTTTTGTGTGAGTTTGATTTTGAAATCAAACACATAAAAGGAAAAGAAAATAAGGTGGTTGATGCACTCAGCAGGAAGGTGCATGAAATTCATGTGGCATCTCTTAGTACTTGCCAATAAGATCTGAGGCAGCAGATTATTAATCATATTGCTGAGGATGAAATGTATGTTCAGATAAAGGACAAGTTGCAGTAGAAAAATCTTGAGAAGAAGTATGAAGGATATAAATTGGAAGAACATGAAATTATTACCTATAAGAACAAAATTTATATTCCAAATGTGGAAGGATTGAGGGGAATTGTTATGGATGAAATCCTTCAGGCTCCATATTCTGGTCACCCAGGATATCAGAAAGCAATTGCTACAGCCAGAAAGCTGTATTTTTGTCCAGGAATGAAAAAGGACATTGCTGAGTATATTTCTAAGTTCATGAAATGTCAGCAGGTGAAGGTTGAGCATCAACACCCAGCAGTATGATGGCTTGGCTGAGTATCTTGATAAACCCATATGTTAGTTGGCTTGGCTGGTCCTCAATGT
Source organism: Pseudotsuga menziesii (assembly GCA_001517045.1). Classification (NCBI taxonomy): domain Eukaryota; kingdom Viridiplantae; phylum Streptophyta; class Pinopsida; order Pinales; family Pinaceae; genus Pseudotsuga; species Pseudotsuga menziesii. The sequence goes on along the minus strand of LPNX011228285.1, from coordinate 97,882 downwards.
GAATGTTGGCTTGACTGCCTGCAGTCTGATAAACACAACTATTAGTTGTCTTGGTTGAGTAGCCTAATAAACCCAACAGTGTATTGGATTGATTTCCTCTAGTATGATAAACCAAATCGTGTATTGGTTTGAGTGGACAGTCTGATATACCCAACTGTAGGTTGGCTTGACTGTGTTTGATATGTTCTGGCTATGTGTGAGCGTGTTGTTCCCTAGTTCCTTGTGAAAATCATGCCCATCTCGAGGGTGGAAGTTGTGCTAAGAGATTTATGAACACAATTTTCTATAGTTGGGTGGAATGTTACAGCGACATAGCTATTTGTAGGACAACTTCATCTTCAAGATAAGTATTCTCTATTATATTATTTCTGCAATGGCTTTGCTTATGAATGCACTGAATATGTTGAATGATTGTTAAAGAATCAAGTAGAGTTTACAGTTGATAAATGTTCTTGCATTTTTCATCTGTATATGCGTTGTGTTTTTTCACTTCATTTTTCTTTTGATCATGGAGGTTGGATACCTAGACAAAAAGTCAAAAATGCAGTTATCTTAAGGAAAAATGTGTTTTTCGTACTCCGAGATCCGCCTGCGAAAGGCGGAAGCCAAAAGGAGGAAGGAGGAAAATGGGGAAAAAGGACAAGGTAAAGTGTAGAGTTATGCAAAGAAGGAGGTTAGGGATTCCATAGGGAAACTACTTTTGGTTTATTTTTGAGAGGCATTCCTTTATGCAAGGAAGGAAGTTAGGGATTTGATAGAGAAACTCTATATTTTTTGTGTTGGAAACTTAATTACATTGGAGTAAGAGACGAACCCAAAATTCTGCGTAGACATAAGAAGGAAAGGTTCTTAACTCTACGTGGAGGATAAGTGGCCTCTTTCATAGTTTCGATATCAGTCTTGGTTTAAGGATTTACCCTGGACGAGCAATTACCATGTAATTGAAAAATGCCTCTCTTGAGAGAAATCCAAATGTAATGTTGGGGAAAGGGGCGACGCACACCTGAGCATGGAAGAAGACTATTTTGTTATGACTATGTTTGGGGAGAGATTATATACGTGAAGAGAAAGATTTCCAAAAGAGATGGGAGAGGAACTGCTTTCCCACTCTGGGGAAAATATTTCTTAGCTCACGTCGAGGAGGAAAAGATCCATGCTGGATAACTCTCTTGGAAACTCGACGTTGACAAAGAGAAAAAGAGAGTCGAGATGCAGCCTTAGAGGGTGGCCTTCTTGGGAATAAATTGTTAAAAAAATTTATAATCTGTTTAGTAATCAATATCAGTTATTTGATTACAGGACCTAGAACTTTCAGGTTCTTTACCAGCATCATATAAAGTGGAATTTGAACATGAATGCATTTATTACCTGACTCCATTTAGTTTTTGTAGATATCTGACTGCTTCAGATCTTCAGATCAGTAAACCCTCTCTACTTCAGGCTTCAGCACAGTAAATCCTCTGCTACCGGATTTCTGAACAGTAAACCCTTTCCTTCAGTCTTCAGCACAGTAAATCCTCAGCTTCAGCCTTCTTTCAAATAGAAAACTTGTTTCTCTCTCTTACCCTTTTCCAATATACTCTTTCAAATATCTAACGATGGGCATTCTGAAGGTTCCTTTTATGGGTGGAGAGAGGACTGGTTTCCCCAAGACCATTATTCTCCACTTGCCCATCATAGTTGGAGATTTGAGACCATTCCCCTGAATTTGTTAGCAAGAACTCCGTGAAAACGTAACTACTGCCAGCACATGCGTCTCATCATGTGGGTCATTAAAAACTGATTTAGGAAATTAGTCTTACATTCTCCCACTTGGCACATATGATAGCTTAACGTTAGAGTTTAACAGATCAGACATTAGATGCGCCATAAGTCATATTCATCTTGGTTTTCAGTGGGTCATCATAATATTATAATTAAATAACCTAGTAATGCGAGTCATGACGGTTCCATGTCAATAAAACAACATAGTCCCTTTCATGTACCACAACATTAGTAACCTATTTAATTAGTCTGTAAGAAAGGGGTGTGTTCATAAGGTCCAACAATAATGAACCTTGTCAGAGACTATTCCTATCATCATACATTTTATTCTCATACATGTACGTACACATTTAGAACAGGATTTATCAAACAGAAACATCTTTATTAAGATCTCAAAGTGTCAAATAAAACAAACAACATAATGCGATTTATTTCATAAAAATAGCAACTGTTATGTGCTACGTTCAATACCCATTCTATTAGCATGTTCCTTAAATGTCTTTGGTGGTAATCCTTTTGTCAATGGATCTGCAACCATGAGCAGTGTGCTTATGTGTTCAATTGACACTCGTTGTTTTTGAACTTCTTCTTTAACGGCAAAGTATTTCAGTTCCATGTGTTTAGCACCATTAGAATACTTTTCATTCTTAGAGAAAAATACAGCTGCGGCGTTATCACAATAAATCCTCAGCGGCTTGAAATAGAGCAGACAACCCCAAGTCCTGAGATAAAATTTCACAACCACAATCCATGAACTGTGGCCTCAAAGCATGCCACAAATTCAGCTTCCATAGTGGATGAAGCAGTGATGGTTTGCTTCGCACTTTTCCATGATATTGCTCCTCCAGCTAATAGGAACAAATAACCAAAAGTGGACTTCCTACTGTCAACACATCCAACAAAATCCGAATCTGAGTAGCCAATCACCTCTAGATTATCAGACCTCCTAAATGTGAACATGTAATCCTTCGTTCCCTACAAGTACCTCATCACTTTCTTTGCAGCTTTCCAGTGATCCAATCCAGGATTAATTTGGTATCTTCCCAACATACCAACTGCAAAACTGATGTCTGGTCTAGTGCAAGTCTGTGCATACATTAAAATTCCTACTGCAGAAGCATAAGGAATTCCTTCCATCTGTTTTCATTCCCATTCATTCTGCGGACATTGCATAAGGCTGAATTTATCCCCTTTCTGAATAGGGGCATCACCAGCTGAACATTTATTCATTCCGAATCTTTCTAGAACTCTTTCGATATAAGCCTTCTGAGACAATCCCAACAATCTACGTGATCGATCTCGGAATATTTCAATTCCTATCACGTAAGATGCCTCACCCATATCTTTCATTTCAAAATTCATAGAGAGAAACTTTTTGGTTTCATGTAATAAACCAAGATTACTGGTGGCAAGCAATATGTCATCAACATACAAAATCAGAAATATAAACTTACTCCCACTAACCTTCAGATATATACACCGATCAACAGTGTTTTCCTTAAATCCAAAAGAAGTAATGGTATTATGAAACTTAAGATACCACTGCCGGGAAGCTTGTTTAAGTCCATATATTGATTTCTTAAGTTTGCAAGCCAGGTGTTCTTTTTCTTTAATGGAGAAACCCTCAGGTTGATCCATATAGACTTCTTCCTCTAAACTCCCATTCAGAAAAGTCATTTTCACATCCATTTGGTGCAGTTCTAAATTGTAATGAGCTACCAATTCCATAATGATTCTAAGTGAGTCCTTCTTGGACACATGAGAGAAGGTCTCTCTATAATCTATGCCTCCTTTCTGAGTGAAACCCTTGGCCACAAGTCTAGCTTTATGTCATTCGATATTACCCTTAGAGTCGCGTTTGGTCTTAAAGACCCATTTGCAACCAACTTTCTTGTATCCTTCGGGCAATTCAACGAGATCCCAGACTTCATTTTGGTCCATTGATTTCAATTCATCATTCATGGCATTAATCCATTTAGCAAAATCATTACTTTCTATGGCTTGTGAAAATGAAACCGGATCCTTACACGTTCCTACATCAAAATCTGATTCTTGTAGATAAACCACATAATCATCCGAAATAGCAGACCTCCTCTCCCTTTGAGATCTCCTTAATACTACTTCTTGTGGTCCATCTACCATTGGTTCATCGGTGACAGCCTCATTATGGAGTGGTGCTTCATTAATTTGTTGTTCAATGTTGTCAGGTTGTTTATCAATGATAGGAACAACAATTTCCTTTGAAGCCATAGGTACAGGAACTTGTACCCTAACTTCTTGGATAACCACATTTTGTAATTTATCACTCCCACTGACTTCACCATTTTCAATGAATCTGGAATGACCGGTCTCTACAATTCTTGTACTATGATTAGAGCAATAAAACCTATACCCTTTGGATTTTTCAGGGTAACCAATAAAATAACCACTGATCGTTCTAAAATCCAATTTCTTTTCATGTGGATTGTACAATCTAACCTCTGCTGGACAACCCCAAACATGCAGGTGTCTTAAACTCGGTTTCCTTCCTGTCCACAGTTCAAAAGGGGTTTTTGGAACTGACTTACTAGGAACCTGATTTAATAAGTATACAGCGGTCTTAAGAGCATACATCCACAATGACTTGGGTAAATTAGAATTACTTAACATACTCCTAACCATATCCATTAAAGTACGATTACGCCTTTCAGCTACACCATTCTGATGTGGCGTTCTAGGCATAGTATACTGTGCACATATGCCATGCTTTTCAAGGAGTTTAGAAAATGGGCTAGGGCACTGCCCTGTTTCATCATACTTTCCATAGTATTCACCACCTCTATCAAAGCTGATGATTTTCACTTTTCTATATAATTGCCTTTCAACCTCAATAATATATACCTCAAGGGAATCCACCGATTGAGATTTTTCATGCAGCAAATAGACATAACCATAGCGTGAAAAATCGTCAATAAAGGTGATAAAATACTTTTCTCCACCAAAAGATGGATTGTCAAAAGGCCCACAAATGTCTGTATGGATAATCTCAAGAAGCTCAGTACTTCTTGTGGCACTTTTTCTGGTGTGTTTGATTTGTTTTCCCTTAATACAATCTACACACACTCCAAGATCAGAAAAATCTAAGTTCAAGAGAATCCCATCTTTTACTAATGTAAGTAACCTTTCTCTGGAAATATGTCCCAGCCTTTTATGCCACAAGTATGAGGAATTTTCATTCATGAGGCTACGTTTAATACCAGCATTATGATGCAGGGTAAGAATAGTTTCAGCAAATTGATTATCAAGTTTTAATTTGTACAAACCATTAGAAAGAATGCCCGAACCAACAAAAGAGGTACTCTTAAACAAACTGAAACTTTTATTTCCAAAATTACAGAAGTAACCATCAATATCAAGTCTAGGCAAGGAAATTAAATTTCTGGAAATAGAAGGAACATAAAGAGTCTGAAACAAATCCAAATGATAACCAGAATCTAGAAATAAACGATAAGTCGCAATGGCTTCAATTGGAGCTTTAACCCGATTTCCCATGAATAGAAAATTCTCATTTGGATTTGTGGTCTAGGTTGTAAGGAATACCTGCAGGGTATTAGAAACATGAGTAGTTGCCCCATAGTCAATCCACCAAGTATTAGAAAGAACTTCAGTTAGGTTTGATTCGAAACGTAAGAAACGAACCATTCCTTATGTTTCGGACAGTTTTTCTGATAGTGTCCCGACTTTTTACAGAAGTGACACTTATCATTGTTCCTTTCCTTCTTATAAGTCTGAGAACCTTGATTAGGCTCATTAGCCTTGGATGGTGTTCGCTTCATGCCCTTTTTAGGCTTTTTCCCTTTCCTTTCAGCTCCTTGAGTTGTGAAATGAACTGAATGTTGTCCATGTTGCTTAAGTCTTGCCTCTTCTTGATTGAGCATACCGGCCAACTCATTCACATTCCACTTATCCTTAATAGTGTTATAGTGAATCTGAAATGGCCCATACTGAGGAGGTAAGGAGTTTAAAATGAATTGCACAAGAAAGAACTCATCCACATTCATCTCAAGAGTCTTTAATTGAGCAGCCAAGTTTGTCATTTCAAGGACATGCTCATGCATCCCACGCATACCATCAAACTTCATGGTGGTAAGCTTAGCCATCAGTGTCCCAGCAAGAGACTTGTCTGCAGTTTTGAAACGCTCTTCCACAGATTTCAGAAATTCTTTAGCATTTTTAGTATTAGGAAGAGTTGACTTAATGTTGTTTTCTACAGTCATCCGCATAAACTTAAGGCTCAGTCTATTCGATCTTTCCCATGCTTTGAATGTAGATTTTTCATCTGCACTGCTGTCACTAGTAATAGAAATCAGTTTTTCAGATTCAAGTGCTACATCCAGATCTAGAACACCGAGGTGAAACTGAACCTGTTCTTTCCAATCTGAGAAATTCATTCCATTCAGGATCGGGACAGAAGAGGCATGCGAATGCAGTGAAATAGGAACTGATACTGCAATCATAGATACATGCTTGTGAAATTAATGATAAGAGTTATAAATAATTTGAAAAACATGGTTAAACAATAGAGAATAGTATTGCCATGACCTACCTTTGGGCTAATCTTATGGTAAACTATTAACAATTATGGTGATTTCCTTTCACCTAATAGGACTAATTGATAAAATATTCACAACTAAGTAAGTATGTTACCTTTGAGTATCCGTACTAGCCTCAATCGTGAATACCCATCAACCATACTACTCCAATTAATTAATCTTTCAAAAATTGGTGCACCTTTGGGTCAACCTAATATTCTTGTGACTAAATAATTGCGATTTGCAGAGTCATTATTTTAACACCAGGGAAAACAAGCATTAAATTTCGATAATTTGACTTAATATCTACGTGTCTTTCCGGTTGGGCTACTTTGGTGGCTACCAAACCGTATCTTAATATATACCTTAAATCAATGTAATGACTTTGCATATTGAATTAACAGTAATGTGTTTTACCAGAGTAAAATAAAACATTCTATCATCTTTCACTATAACAAAAAGAAAGCATTCACTATAACAGAGTAAAAGAAAAATTCACTATAATAATTATACTTATAATAATTATATTTACAGGAAACTAAAACTTGGTTGAGTTTTCAACTTTCCGTAACTGGATTCATTAACAGCTAATTTTGTCTATAATTTGCACACTGTATACCCTAATTTCATACAGTGGCTTTCAACCTGTCTATTACTATGTATTCATGAAACTGATCTATCACTGTGTATTCACAAAACTGATATATGATTTCACAGGATACATTTGTCAGATAAAAATTTATGGAAAGAGAAAAGAAAGTTCTATACACAGGCTCTGATACCACATGTTAAAAAAATTTATAATCTGTTTAGTAATCAATATCAGTTATTTGATTACAGGACCTAGAACTTTCAGGTTCTTTACCAGCATCATATAAAGCGGAATTTGAACATGAATGAATTTATTACCTGACTCCATTTAGTTTTTGTAGATATCTGACTGCTTCAGATCTTCAGATCAGTAAACCCTCTCTGCTTCAGGCTTCAGCATAGTAAATCCTCTGCTACCGGATTTCTGAACATTAAACCCTTTGCTTCAGTCTTCAGCACAGTAAATCCTTAGCTTCAGCCTTCTTTAAAATAGAAAACCTGTTTCTCTCTCTTACCCTTTTCCAATATACTCTTTCAGATATCTAACGATGGGTATTCTGAAGGTTCCTTTTATGGGTGGAGAGAGGATCGGTTTCCCCAAGACCGTTATTCTCCACTTGCCCATCATAGTTGGAGATTCGAGACCATTCCCCTGAATTCGTTAGCAAGAACTCCGTGAAAATGTAACTGCTGCCAGCACATGTGTCTCATCATGTGGGTCATTAAAAACTGATTTAGGAAATTAGTCTTACATAAATAACCAGGTTCCAACTTATTAAATATCTTCTTTTGTTTTTACTTATCACGAAATCGTATATGGTTATGAATGGTTCTTTTAACACATATATGAGGTTTGATGTGTGTTATGAATGGGAGGCCTACGGGAGAGGGAACCGACCCATCTCCCTTTCGAACATAAATTAAGGTTGTAGGCCCTCAAATATGGCTCTCCATGGATAATGAGCCATGTAGAAGGCCCTATATTACCTCATATGTCAGTGCTATTCCTTCTTGGTCACGAGCACTAGTTTGTGGTAATATATCAGTGTTAATATACCCTGATCTTTATGTCAAACTATATGTCCATATATGAAATGGCCCACCAACTAACATAATAGTTGATCCACTTCGAGGTGATTATGCTTACTTGCTTGGATTTCTCCTCTCTATTCTATGTAACATGTGGGTGTGAGTGTGTTAAAACACTTACCATTTTATGGAATCTTATAATAATTGTTGGTACCACTATAAAATATCCTTCCTTTCATGTGTAAAACCTTTATATATAAATTACATCCATAATAACTAACAACTAGACAATCACTTTTTATAAGCCTCAACAAGATGTCATTGTATGAAATGCCATGATAGGTGCTTATGCTAGTTAAGGGCTATCTCATGATGACTTGTGGTTATTTTTCCAAATGATAGTAATAGGTTGAGGTTTCCTCCCTTCATCATGGTCAAGGTAGTTAGACCCAACCTTCATGTTGAAAAGCTCTTAATGTTGTCATTTGTGTTCCCACTTTGACACCAAAGCTCGATAAGGGAGGTTGAGTGTGGTCGTTTATGGTGTTGTTCATTATCCTCAAGCCCTCGAAGAGTCCTTTAAGTCCTAAATCATGGGTTTCCTCCCTGTTATGTCAGGAATTTGTTTTTACCTTTTAACAGCTTGATAACCTTTTTGATCAAGTTTGCTTATTTCTTTGACTTTATCTTTTCAATTACTATAGGAAATTTTGGTTTTTACTTTAATTTTTAGGTTTTTTGTCTTTGGATTTATTTTGTTTTTTTTCCTCCTTTAGGTGTTCAAGGGTTTTTAAAGTCATATTATTGAATAATGAAGTCACAATTAGCATCATGAGTATGGTTCATTTCTCAAAACAACTTTTAAATTGCATGCAAAATGACCAAAAGCTGAAAAACAGCGAGAAAATAGCACTAGATTTATTCTTGTAGCGCAAAAGGAAAAAATAATGAAGGCGCGCTACAAGAATATCGCGACCCTCAATTTTTCCGGTTTTTTAGCAAAATTTTGGCATAATTTTAAACGGTGAGTGACTAATCACATGCTGTGAGGTGTTTGCTACGTGTGCACTCAGGAATTGTCATAATAATAGGTGGTTTCAGGTCATGAGGAAAATCGTGGTCATCATTGCTCCGAATGCAGTTCAGCGTGACAGTTGGTCGTTTAAAACAACTTTGTTGAGAAGACAGTTAATCCCTATCTCTATTTTGAAATTGAAAACTTGTAGTGCACCGGTGTTTTAGGCCCAAAGCTCGGAAATGATGTTTCAGAGCTCGGTTGAGGTTTTTGGAGGTCACCCGGAGATTAGGGCTTCTTTATTCTGACATCTGTAATCAAATCAAACACATCAAGACACCTGTTCAGCCATTAAACAGCTCGGAGACTGGTTTAAAGCAACTATAGTGGAGCATTAAACAGGTATTTCGCGGTCACCCAAAAATGTCTATTAATTTGGGGTTTCTCTGGTGAAGCATATTCTAGCAAATTTTTTTTAACCAAACATTAATATTTGCTCTTATCAACATCTCTGTGAGGAGAAAAGAAGGTTAGAACCGTGGGTGAATGAATATTGAACAATATCAGTTTTTTATATGAATATAATCCTGTCAAGGTTTGATGGTTCGGTGAGATAAAAACTCTGTCTGTCACGATGTACAAACCTAAGACTGCTGCTGGTGCAACATGAGATAAAGGAATTGGACTTATAAGACAGTAGGAAGACCTAGACAGCATAAAGACCTCGTTTTTACTGCATGATAAAAGGCTGATCAGTTTGGTTTCGAAGCCAAGATTGAAACAGAGAACGAGCAGAGTATGAGTGCAAGGAGGAGATTGAGCAGCCTATGACCTAAAGCATTCATATACTGTGGTTTATTATACATTGTGGAGATGGTCACTGATAAGTGGTTTTTATGACAGTCTTATTGAAGATTAAAATTCACTCACAGGCTTGATGAAGAACAGTGAATCCTCAGTAATCTAAATCATTCTACCTGGTGGAGAGATTTATTTTGCTTTTGAAAACAAGTATATCAATCAAGAAGGTTGTAGGGAGTTGCTCATTAAAACTGAAGAGGTTCGAGAGGCAGAAAATCAATTACTACATCATCTACTGAACCCTAAGGTCATTTAGTTTCCAGTTTTTGAAGAAAAAATGGGTAAGAGTGGTAAGAGTGGTAAAATTAAGAGAGTTGAACCTACTGATGTAGGATGGATTCAAAATCTCCCTAGGTGTGTTGAGCTATTTCAACAAGCTGATTGGATGGAATTTTTCAAGAAGATAGATGGGTATAATGCTGAAGTATCCTGCAAGTTTGCACAAGGCTTTAAAAATGACATGGTGATCTTCGACACTCTTAAATTCAAGTTGACAGTAGAGTTGATTGCAGAAGCTACGGGGATTAAGAATGAAGGTGAATTATGGTTTAAGAAATTGCCTTTTACCTTTGATCCTCAGAGATATCTATTGCCAAATGTCACCCCAGACTGGAGTAAGGGCATCCTTATTCAAAATTTCAGAAAGGAATGGGTTGAACCAATTAGAATTGCAGAGTTATATTACTTGCCAGGGCAGGTATGCTTATGTATTTAAGTATCACTTCAGATTTCTGCAACATATGGTGGGGGTGTCCAAGATGAACCTTCCATTTTTCTTATTCAAAAGCTTGCAGAAAATGGCTAGTAGGGTAAAAGGGCACATGGACCATTCTTCTCAGTCCATCTTTCATCATGGGCTAATTAAGTTGATTATTAGCACTGCTTTGCAGCATGAAGGTAAAACTTGGGACTTTTTTCTTTTCTGGTCAGGTTTTCAGGACAAACAAGATGATCAGCAGCCTAAGAGGCAAACAGACAAAGGGAAGGTGATGATAAGAAAATTAAGTCAGAAAACTAAACCTGCAGACAAGGAGGATGTCAAAGTTGAGAAGGCAGTAGAGCATGTGGAGGTTGACATTAAACTCAAAGTGTCTTCAGTTGGCACTACAGGAAGGTACTCATTGTTTTCAAAAGAAGAATTGCAGCTTAGGCAGCAGTTGACACCAGTAGCAGTTTCCAAGGGAACTAAAGCTGCTGTTATAGAAAAGGCTGTTATACCTGAGGATGAGTTGCAGATCAAGCAGAGAAGTCCACTCACCATTCTCTCAGATGATGAGGGATATTTGTTAGGAGATGACCAGCCTGTTGCTAACACTGAAGCTAAAATTGAAACAGGAAAAGAATCTTCTAGTTCAGAGATCAAAGCAGTCAAATCAAATAAGAAGAAGAAAAGGATTGTAACCCCATATTGGAGGCCTAAAACCAGGCCAACAAATAAGCTAAGGTGGAATATGAAGAAGTTACTCAATCCTAAACTGAATTCCAAACAAGAGACTGTCTTGACTGATACTTCCTCAAATGAAGAGCCAGAAATTGGTAAAATAAACATTAAGAAAAAAATAAAAGCAGAGCAGACTGAGTCTGAATTGTTTACCATATTTCTTGAGGTAAGAAATCAACTGTTAAAGCAGCAGCAAAAAGAAAAAGCTGAAATACCTCCTGTTGAAGATCAAAAATGGGAATATGAAGATGAACTTATACTTAGGCAAGCAGGTATTCTGAAAGACCCAAATATTCCAGACCTATTAAATAAGGGGTCAGACATACCTGAGATCCCCAATTTTGAACAAGAGGTCATGACAGGAAGGTCAGTTGACACAGATAAAGAAGACTTGCAGAAAATTATCAAGCAGTATAAACAGCAGATGAAACATATGCAAGAGGTCAATGAGGGGCTAATGATGGCCAATAGAAAGCTTAAAGAAGATCTTCAACATGTCAATGACCATTGTCATGAGCTAACAGCAATTTTTAAAGAGGTTTTAAAGAGAAAGGGAGCCACTGACCTACACTGTACAGAGTTGGAGAAGACAATAAAGAGCTTGCAGCAGGTGAATGAAGAACTTCAGAGAAAGATAGCTGACATGGAAAAGGAACAAAAAAGAGCAAAGAAGAAGTCTCAAGCGCTAGATGGTATTGCTTTGCTGGTTGAGGCAGCAAAAGATCTATAAGTCAGTTGTTCAATTAGTTATTATTTATCTTTTTGAGAAGCTCATTAGTTAAGTGATTTACTATTTTTGGTAAATTACATATTTTGTAATATTATAAACTTTTCTTTAGCCCATCGAATCAGTTGAGGAGAGTTAGGGTTTTTGATACCTAACTGTTTTTGTAAAAGTAGTATTTAGAGAGTTTTAGAAGTCATTAGTGGGGTTCTGATTTTTGGGAGCTTCAGGAGGTTTTCAGACTGCTTTTGTCTTCAGACTTGTTTAGGAGTTAAGTATCAAGACTCTTATATGCATTTGATGATGAAATTATGAGATATATGACATTTTTCCCCTTTAATTTTCTGTGTTGGCTTCATTATTGAACTTGTTTAGTTTCTTAATTGATATATTCATTACTGGTTTATGTGTATTTGCTGGTGATGCTTGTCTTTTTTGAATGAACCTCAGCATAGTGTTTCTGTTGGATCTTGTGTGATATATTATGCATCTTTATCATCTTCTGTTTATGATTTAGTTATTATCTTGGTCATGAATGTATTCCCTAATTGTTCCCAAAGCTCACAACCATTAAAAACCTTTTAAACAAACCCTAAACCCTAGTTTTATTGAGTTTTATATTTGAGATTGTGTTGGCTTGTTTCTTTGGCCTTGGAAACAATTTCTGGCACAAACACTCCCTAACCATGGTTACATCCTTGAAACCCATCGATGCATCATTTACATCTGTGGATGAGGTGGATCATTTATGTGTATGGGTTAGGCATGTCATTAATGTATGTGGGTTAGGTGTGTTGCATGGGTTTGACAATGCATCTCATCAAAAAATTAGAGTTAAGTGGCACGAGATATTGTGGCATTAGGAAGGTTGCACATCATCATTCAATACCATATCCTATTATATCTCTATAGTTAAGGCACTCGGGCTACAGAAACAATTACCTCTAGATTGCAAGCACATATGCGACAAGGATCAACTTTTTTATTGGAAATCCCACATGTGGCAGGGATCAATTACCTTGTAGCCTATGGTAGGTTCCTATGAAACCATCCAAGAATAGAACTTCTCAATTCTTTATCCTAAATTCGAAGCTTCAAGCTATATGTGCTCTTTGGATGGGAGCTCATGATCCGACCAGGAAGGGGATTAATCCTCTTTTAATAGATCACCAATCCAATCTCTATATTATTCATCCATGAGAGTGACATTATAGCTTTGAAGTCCCATATCTTTAATATCCCTAACCATCATACTCGTTTCTTTGACTGTTGTGACTCTGGGTACTTGAAATTTTGTCTCAAACGATAACTTTGTTTTTGGTGATATTCGGGAAGACTTTCAAACAATTTATTTCACCTTAGATTGTTGATATCTTCATAAGAGTGTTTTGTTTGATACAATAGGACAATGGTGTTTAAGACCGAGAGAAAACACATTCAAGAAAAAGTACAGAGTCTAGTTCGATTTAGCTATCACATCTTTAACACATGTATGTGAATACATGAGTGAACAAGAATGAATGATACAAAGGAATATCTCCTCCCTTTATTCATATGAAATGCGAGGGAGGCAAAATAATAAGTGGACCTTGTCCACTACAAACAAACAAAGAAACTCTATATAGTGTAGGAGTTTGACAAAGGGAAGAAAAATACAAGCAACTTCAAATGGATTATTAGTTTTTTCTTTCTCATATTTTATAAAAAACAAATTTCAAAACATATATAGGCTTCCATTATATTAATATTAGGGGATTCAATTTTTTATAATTATTAATTATAAATTTTGTTAAAATAACATTAAGGTTTTTATTATGTCTATTTCATGTATTTGTAGCACACCTAAAATTTTTGACTATTTGTTTTTCTCTTTTTGTCATTGTCACTGGTCTATCTTATGATATCTTAATTTAGTTCACTATTGCTCTCAACTTAATTAAGAAACCTCTTTACCTTTAAAACCCTTAATGTAGCTATTAATATGTTAGTACTCCCTCTACATTCTTAACCTTTCTCCCACAATATCATTTGCTTAAAATAGTAAAACAAGTCTTTGTTATTATGTAACTAGCAACCAAAAGTATATCCATATGGTTCCTTGTCATTAAGCCATAAAAGTTCAACCTATAAACTATATGCTAGGATTCACAATACTAAATTGTATTAACATTGCAACTATAGATTACGGTTCACTTATTTAAATTTTATTTTCATGTACTTTTAGCTAAATTCATAGGATTCCACATGAATTATGTACATAAGTTAATCCTAATATTAACACTATTAAATTGTATTAACATGGAGACTATGATATTAACAATATTAAATTGTATTAACATGGAGAATGTAGGTTATGGCACATATATTTAAATTTTATTATCATGTACTTCAAGTTAAACTCATGATTTCACATGAATTATGTACATAAGTTAATCTTTATGGATTGCCGTGTGAAAAAAAGTTAAGCCTTATGGATTGATTGATCTTCTTCCTTCTACCACTCTTGATTCTTAGGAGCACCATCGATTTGAGAGTTAGCACTAGAAAATTATAAATGCTTCTTTTATGTACTTTACAATCGTGGTTGGTAGTGAGCTCCAACGTCGTCGTCGATCCCATTCTTTAATCACGCGAACACTGGTGGTACATTAATTTTGGGTTTTTTCATGCTAGTATGGGTTTCAAAACCTGTCCAAAATCTCTGTAGCATTGGGAAATTTCCCTTTGGCTGGAGTTTACATGAAGTAGTAGGTGGGTTCAAGAGGAACTCAACTCTTCAGGAAAATCGGCCTCATCTGGTTATGGCCATTGACATACTTTTTTTCCAGAAAATGACGGGGATCAATGTCATTGGGTTTTATGTTCTTGTCCTCTTTAAGATGATTGGTTTTGTTCCAATGCTCTTTTGTTTTCTTCTATGATTATTGGGCTTCAGTATGTGATCACCACACTGGTTAAGATGAGTGGTTTTGTTCCAATGCTCTTTTGTTTTATTCTATGATTATTGGGCTTGAGTATGTGATCACCACACTGTTCTCGATTTTCAGTGTTTACAATGTTGGAAGATTGAAATGCTGATCTCTCAGGCAAGTGCTTTTTGTTCAGTTTAACTGTTCGATTCTGCGCCTCTATGAATAGTGTTTCTTGATAGTTAATAGAGGAGTAAACTTTCTACTTGACCATTTGCACCTATTGGACGACTTGGTTGGCGTGAGCTGTCACATCACGTAGTGCTAGTCGTCCGATCGGTACAAATGGTCGGGTAGAAAGTTTACTCCTATCATTTTTTTCTCAAGTTCATTGATTCATTTGATACTCCCAAGTATAGTGTATATTTGTACTTAATAATGGACATAAGCATTTGGGCAAATCCGATTTAGTAATGGATTTATGGATCCAGCTTGACTAGTAATTTTTGTTTTTTTAACAGTATATTTCATATATTTATATATTCTATTTATGAATCTCTAATGTTGACAACTTATTTTTGTATTTTTTTCAAGTTATAATAGCTTATGGCTTAAATTTGGATCATTTGGAGAAGGAAGTCTGACAAAAGGATACACATCTTTTATTGTATTCACGAGGTCCTCTTGGATGGTTGGATTCTATTGAGATTTTCCCTCTGGAGATACGATCAGCTGGGCAGAGTTCTATTCACATTCATCATCGCGCAAGGATTTCTTGCCATGCTTTGCCACATGAAAATTCAGTTTGTTTATATTATTTGCAGGGTTTGTTTTGATTATAAGGATTTTCAATTACATGTTTCTTCTGGAGACGAAGAATATACCTATTAAAAAAATGGGCATGGTGTGGAGGAAACACCTATGCATCTATCCATCACTCCACTGCAATCACATCTATACCAGTTGCAATAGATTCATGGACCACGTCTAACCTAAATGCCATTCCATTCTTAAATTTGTATCATCCACTCGATACCCTCTGTCACGGAGGTAATAATAGTGAGGAACACATCAGAAACCTTTTTTTTATTTTGCTTTGACACAACCTTTGCAACTCTTGTACTACTCATAGGGCTGTGGAAAAATTATGTAGAGCACGACGACATCTGCCAAGATGTGGATCTCTATAAGGGAGCAATAAATAATGTAATTTTATTTTTCTAGTTGTAGTCCTCATCTATGCATATGTTTCAACTTTTGCATGGTCATGGGATCCTCTTGGATGGTTGGTTATCATTGATATCATATTATCTAGGAAGAGTATCAACGTTTCAGCAAACCTTATGTTCACAATTGTCATTATCAAAGAAGGATTCCTTGCCATTAGATTGGAGGGGTGGGAGTCACTTTGATTAGTTTATTTACCTGCCAGTCGGATGACTATGGATCAACAACTCCACACCATTCCCTTTTATTATGGACTTTAACCACTAGTAGCTAGGATATGTCATAATCTAAAAAAATTGTGCTAAATGATACTAATTGAGAGCTAAACTACGCTACCTCAAAAAGGGTAATAGGCTTACCAAAGATGTCTCCAAATCCCTTGGAGATAAAAAAAAACCCTTTGCTTATGTTAGACCAAACTCCACAACGTTTTGTTATTAGAGTAGAATTGGAAAAAAGACCTTTGTTTGCATTTCCTGAACTTGGACAAATACTAGATGTACACATCTATTGCTTATAATGGAATCAACTTTGCTTTCGACATTGTGATTGAGTTTAATAATGATGCAAGCATATCTATTCATACATATTTGTATATGTTCTCTATGTAGGATGTATAAAGGTTTACCATAAAAACTCAGTATCCATTTTTAATCATTTGATTTATATGTAATATGAATGCATAGTTTATATGTCCATCACTTAAACAATAACATGAGTACGAAGTAGACTACACAACCTTTTAGGGAAATATGATCAGCTAATCACTAAGCTAATAACCATAAATTAGATAACTGTATTTCTTATTATAATAAGATACCCATAATTTAATCATTTAAATATATATATATAATTAATGTGATTTATAATTTTTTTAATCATTTGTTATTTTATTATATATATAATGTGATTTATATTTTTTTTTAAGCATTTGTTAATTTATGGTGATTTGTATAAGAAAGTTTCAATGTACATAGGATTGGTTTTGGTGGTTTGCACCAAACATCATGAAATGTCACATGCTATTTTATGGTGCTTTGCACAGAAAATCTCAATCCACCTAAATTTGGTTTTGGTGGTTTACACCATACACATAGAATGACATATTCATTTCATATCAAAATCATTTTTTTTACAAACACCACTTAAGTCTCCTCCCATTGAAAGTTGGAAACAGCCAATAACTCTCATTATTGTTGTTGATATTGAAGCGTTGCTCCAATCGTTGGCTCAGCTTCTCCAGCACTCCAGCACCCCACTTCACTTCGGGACAACAAATAACACTCAGCGACTCCAACGACATCAAATATTCGACACCTGGCAGCTCTTGTAACCCAGAACAATTAGAAACAATTACTTTGCGAAGCCTTGTGTGCGTCAACGTTTCAAGATTCCTCAATTTATAACAGTGTGTCAATTCTAGTGATATTAATGTTGTGGGAAATGGTCCAACCTGCAACAGATGTTCACACCCAAAAATCTTGAGATGTTGAAGGTTTGGGAAAACACCCTCAAGAAAGGATAGCTCCGACAGATCTTGACACGAAGCAATCTCGAGACGTGGAAGGTTTGGCAGTTTAAATGGCAGTTTGCGAGACTCTAGATTGTCCATCTTCATAACATCATCGTAATTCAATTTTGAATAACCAGTGATCCTCAAAGCCTTCAGGCTCTTGAGATAAACGATTGAAGGCGGCAGAACTTCCAGCAAGTCGCTTCCTAATTCTAGACATTCCAAATTGCACAGGTCTTCAATACCACTTGGCAATTCTTTGAAGTTCATACCTGCCAAATATAGTGTTTTCAGGGATCGTTGATGTGCAATTTGGGGAGGCAATTCCATAACCTGTACACAATCTCTAAGATCCAAGTATTCCAGAGTGGTAATATTTCCAAGTGTTTCGCTGGAAATGGTCAAATCAGAGCAACCTGACAAACATAGATGTTTGAGTAGAGTTAAATTCCCAAATGAAATGGGAAGCATCTCCAACGAAGTGCCGTGCAAACTGATATGTTGAAGGTTTGTTAGCTTTCCGAAGGTATCGGGAAGCCACCTTAATCTTGTGTAACCTGTCAACTCCAAGTGTTTCAAGGAGTGCAGATTACAAAATTCTTCTGGAAGATGTAAGTAGCAGCTTTCTTGTTCGGACCGGCCGGAAATACAATCCTCGGGAATACAATTCAGGACAATCTTTTCGAGGTGCTTAAGCTGACCTATGGACTTCGGAAAAGGAAAAAAATAGGGAGCCGAGATAATTAGCTCGCGCAGCTGGAGAGGAGCCTACAATGTTTAGGTTTAAACTATCAGATGATTTTCATCTACAAATTGAAATGAAGCGAAAGTATACTAAACACGCATATACCGACCTGAGATTCAGGCCACAATGTCAATAAGTCTTCGTGGTACAATTCTAAAGCACGTAAATTCTGTTGGTTATTGCCACCTATACCAGGGCAGTCCTCAAAGCTTAGCCATATGAGATCTGCTGAGGTCACCGCTGCATACACCATTTCTCTTACATAACGATGTTGTTCAATTACACATCGAATTACAAGAAATTTCAGATTCCTCCCAGGGGCGGAAGCCGCGGAACGGTTAGGGCATTTCCGTCGTTTGTGACGTGGCATTTCTGAGGATATACCACCTTCACCATCCGAGATCTTAATTCCGCGAAATCCGGAAAGCATCTGTCCCACCACGAAAAGTATAAAATACACCGATCATCTCTTAAGACTAAACAAAACTTTTAAGATTGCACTGAAGTCAAAGGTTTCAATGAATGAAGCACTCATTATCTCTTAAGAGCAAACAAAACTTCAGAAAATAAACAAAACTTTTCAGATTGCACTGAAGTCAAAGGTTTCAATGAATGAAGCCCTCATCATCTCTTAAGAGCAAACAAAACTTCAGAAAACAAAGATGCTTTTCTCTCAAGAACATACAAAACTTTAAAGATTGCACAGAAGCCAAAGGTTTGGATGATTTAAGCACTTACATATGGCGATTTCTCCAGCAAATCATCCAATTTGAGCAGCGATTCACACGAAAACAGTTGTGACTTTTCCTGCGCCACAATTCTTCCCAAGTCTATGACGTGATCATGCATCTTTATGTTATTTTCACCGTCCACCTCTACAAGGCAC
The DNA here is from genome assembly GCA_001517045.1 of Pseudotsuga menziesii. Taxonomy (NCBI): domain Eukaryota; kingdom Viridiplantae; phylum Streptophyta; class Pinopsida; order Pinales; family Pinaceae; genus Pseudotsuga; species Pseudotsuga menziesii. The sequence continues at coordinate 78,606 of LPNX011228285.1, read as the reverse complement.
TTCATCTCTAGACTTGTAAACCCTACTAAACCACATATGCTTATTGTTGTATCTCTGTCTTCACCTATGAAGAAGCAAGCAATATCTACGAATATTTGTTGTTCCTCTTCATTAAGCGAGTCGTAACTTATTTTAAGGCTATCATGTACATCAACTGCCTTGTCCAGTCGATTTAATTGCTCTTGCCAGTAAGACCTATCAGTTTTTTCATATAGAAGCGCCCCAAATATCTTTAACGATAAGGGCAAACCATCACAGCCTGTTAAGAACCTATCTACTAGATCTTCAAATCCATGTAATGGTTGCTGGTGAAGGAAGGCATACGAGCAGAAAAGCTCTTTTGAGTGTAGACGATTGAGAACCGTAAGTTTATAAATTGACGCCTCTGAAATTCTGACTGATTGAAGGACTTGCTTATCACGAGACGTAACCAAAATCAAACTATTGGAGCTAAGGACGTCTTTAATTGGCAAAAATGCTTCCAATTGACTGCTGTGATCTACGTCATCTAAAATAATAAGCGCGTGACAGGATGAAAGATGTTTCCTAAGCTGCTCTATACCTTCATGAATGCTGTCTATTTGCACATCTTTTTTAGTCAAGTCCTTCAGAAGACGGCTCTGCAAGGAGGTTAGAGAACCCTTCGCTGCGCTTTCTCTGGCGT
>LPNX011228285.1:58319-77882 GCA_001517045.1 Pseudotsuga menziesii | reverse complement strand
CGAATAAAAAAGAAGCTCCATCGTAATATGATATCTTGGTGTTGAAGATTTCTTTGGCCAGAGTAGTCTTTCCAACTCCGCCTAATCCCACAATCCCTACAACCTTGCAGGCCCTCGTGCTCTGCTGCTTGGATAGCACTGTGTTTTCAAATTCTTGCAATTTCTGCTTTAAGCCAGTTGGATGCTCGGCAACATATTTCCGTTGCTCATTGTGAGTCATCTTCCACAGAGTCATCTTCGACACAAGTGGCAGAACAATCTCCAAGAGTTTACTTAAGAGTTCATCCTCGTCACTGAATATGAAAAGATAGAGAAAATTTTAAACAAGTCATGAGAAACGTAAAAGCTAGTGTCTTATATCTATTAATCCGACAAATGAAAAACGTAAATCTGAGAGGGAGATGAGTTGAGAGATGCTTACCCGTTGAACGCGTCCAACTCCAAACCACTTATAGTTGAAACTTGAGAAAGAGCATCTTTCCAGCTCTCAATGGTTTGGGTGTTGTATCGCTTTTTCAATTCATGATCGCGGAATGCTTCAGCATATGCACCTTTGGCGGTCCACCTGAGGTCACTAGGCTTAACGTGATAAAAAACAGGAATAATTGTAGCCCGCTTCGAATTGCACCCTCTCACCATGTCCAGAAGCTCATTCAGGCACCAACTTGATTCTGCATAAGTAGGTGAGAAAATAGCAATATGAATGGGGGCCGTTTCAATAGCCTGTCGTATTTGATATTCAATATCGTGTCCAACCTCCAATTCGTCTTCCATTGTCTCGAAGGCGACGATAGAGGTGTTTGGCGAAGGTATTTTTTACATCGGGACCTCTATGGTTAATAAACACATCAAAATCGTGTTGGGGATAAGAAGTTGAGGCAGAGGCAGAGGCAGAGGCAGAGGCAGAAGCCGAAGCCGAAGCCATTGAAATTGGAACGGAAAGATGATGATCGTGGATCAGATTAGTGGAGCTGGCCGAGAAAAGGCGTGTATTTAAAGGATGAGTCGATAAAGACTTGAATAAGGATGAGTCGAGAGAAGGCGTGAATGGTATCTTGGAATAAAAGTGTTGACTTTAATTATTCATATAAATTTAATATCTAATAGATACTAAATAAATAAATATATATATATATTCAAAAGGTTAACGTGCAAGTTGTGAATGGTATCTTGTAATAAAGGTGTTAATTCATATAAATTTAATATTTTAAATAATAATTAAATTGATACTAAATATATATATATTTTTAAAAGGTTAACATGCAAGCGTGAATGGTATTTTGTAAACAAGGTGTTGACTTTAACTATTTATATAATATATTATTTTAAATTAATAATTAAATAACATTTTAGACTTATTAAATTTATAGGTAAAATAAATAATCATATATTAGAAATGATAATTGATACATTTAATGATAATTAAAAATTTATGATTTTATTGATAATTAAGTATTTATTATTTATATCAATTAAAAAACAATTTACTAACATTATAGTTTTATTATAAACTAATAAAAAATGTGTGGATTATTATCCATCTACCATTCTACATATATCAACCATTCTTCCATGCTCTAGGTCTATATCCATATTTCTTTTAACATATGTTAGTTTTATTATAAATGAATAAAAAATGTGTGGATTATTATCCATCTACCATTCTACATATATCAACCATTCTTCCATGCTCTAGGTTTATATCCATATTTCTTTAAACATTTATGATATGTTGTAAGATTTATCTATTAATTTCTTGGATATGTTTACAAGAGTATTGTAGTGAATACTATGATTGACTATATTGTCATGTTCCTTTATGTATTAATGATCTATGGATTGAGTTCCTAACCCATTTGAGATTAATTTTGAAAATTAAGCATTAATTAATGATGGGATGATTATTTTTTTTCATAAAGTTTAAGAGGCATTTATTAGAAGTAAATTAATGAATTAATATTTGATTTATGAAATAAAAATGAAGAATTATCCTTCTTTTATTAGAGGATAAGGTTTGACCAAGAGATGGTTGGCAGAAGAAGGAAAACCAAAAGCATTAAAGATAGGAGGAAAAGAAAAAAAAAAGAAAATATGGCACAAAGCAGAAAACACAAGAAAACTGGAAAAGCACTGAAAAGCAAAGCAAAGGAAAGAAAAAAGTAAATCATGAAAGTAAAGTAACTTTATCCATCCATGAGGGCGCATTAGACTATCTATTTTTCTCGGAGTAAGCTAAACTCTAGACCATTTGCACCTAAAATTCAGCGAGTTTTCTGGTCAAAATCCAATGGAAATTGTTGAAATGGTAGTTTTCAATGATTGGAATTGCATAATATAGGTGCCTCATTTTCAACAACAAATAGCATTGCCAGATTCCGACCAAACTTGCCTGAAAAGGTGCAAATGGTCTAGAGATTAGCCAACTCCATTTTTTTCAACCAATAACCTCCAAACAATAAAAGGAGTGTGCACCACTAGCCCATGTTTTGAGAGTTTGTTAATTGATTTGAGAGCATTGTGCTACTCTAGACTTGGTAGATGTGTCCCTAGTCAAGCTGTGAGATATGCCCCTACTTCCATTGTGAAGATGAAGGTATCCACTCTTCATCACTAAGCTGATTTGCAAGTTATTTATCAAACCCAAGATTGTTCTAGTTGATTGAAGAAGCTGGAGATTCAAATACTCCAGTTCTCTAGTGAATAGTGTCTCCAATTTCACTATATTGATGTATTGATGTTAAATACTGTTTACTAATCTATCTATGATATTTATTTATACTTATTACTATTTTTTATGATATAATCAATCTTTTATGAAGTTTTAATTGCGATTCAAATTGTTTTGACCATCCTTCTTATGATTTGATTCGACCTTGTCTAGATTTACATGCAATTTTGAGTAGTTTTATTGTTTCAAGCATAAATCAACCTCCATGTCATGAAATTAATTCATTCTTGTTTTGATAGACTCTTAACACGCTCATTTAAGGGTTCCAAGCTTAAAACCAAGAATTCATGGTCATCTCTTGTTATTTGGAAAGTCCAGAAGTCAATTCCTATGAGCTATCCACAAAGCTAGTTTCACTAGTGTGAACCCCAGCGTTTCCAAATTCTATTACAGACCCACAAAAACCTTTAATTACTTATTAATAACATCGTATTAGAGTTTTGCAAGTCTCTTTAACTCAAATCCTTTCACCACTGGTTGTTGGACAATGAATTGTGAAGGTTTTAGCTTGCATATGTTGGGACTCCCAGGATCCTGGAATTAGACTTTAGCCTAGCTTATGTTCAAAATAGAAAAGGTCCCAACACATTATGCATAGAAACCTCAACATTCATGATCCTTTACCTACCTTGTTGATCCTCCTGAATTTCCATTTTGCTCACTCATTTGGCTAGAAATTCCTTGCCTATTAGTTTGTTTTGAAATCTATTATGCAAAGGAGTTAATGATCAATTGAACCTGATTTGTATCATTACAATGGTATTATAATTAGAGAATGGTCCTCTAAAACTGCTTGAGTGTTCAATCACGAGGCATATAAGAAATCATGAATCTAATAAGAAAGATTCTCTATTTGATGATACTGAAGAAATGGACTCTACTAAAGGAAAATTCCAAGGAGAAAGTGAAAGACACAACATGGGTGGAAATGGAGAGATCCAAAGCTTGATTTCATGTATGATCTAAGGGTTTCAAGACATGACTAATAACATCATCCTATATGGACAAGAAACTAGATAATTCCTTGTTAAGCATACGGAGAATAAGAATGGTGAACATAGCAGGCATGGTTCGCAACATGAAGAAAGGAAGAGCCCTAAAGGGTTTGTATTTTCAAGTACTGGGCCTCACAATCAGCTTAATGAATTCACAAAGGAGCGTCCAAGTCAATCATGGCCTACTATTCTCAAATTCTTTGATGAGCAAATAGAAGAGTTAGAGATTTGAAATGAAAGAATTGTTATAATGGAGGATAAGCATGATGAATATCTTACACTGTATGAAGAATGTAGAAGAGATATGTGTTGGAGAAACTAGTCGAATAGCCGACTAATTGGAGATTAGGTCAGTCACATGAGGTCATGTCGGTTGACCGAACCGACAAGTAGTTATAGGTAACTATTTCTAATCATATATATTAGGTTGTTGAGCCAGACGAGAACTTGGTTTAGTTTTGTGTATGTATGGAACCTCATGTTATAATATAATCTATTATCCTCTTATCTATATTCTTGTCTCTTGTGTCTGTTATGTTTATATGATTCTATGTGTATTATTGATAACCCTATGTGATCTGTGAGATTACAACATTGGTTCCGTTGCCGGTAGTACATATACGAACGTAATGATCATAAGTAGATGATATCAAAACAAGAGATTAAGAACTGGTGGGAGCGTAAGATAGCAAATTATTTGCAGAACTACGCAAGGAGAAATAGATTGACCATTGCTCAAGCGAAAGAGAAATTCTTCACTGAAACACATGAGAAGTTTGTAGAATTGGTACCCCAGATTTTAAAAAAACTTCTCGATGAAAAATCCGGAAGCAACTAAGGACCAAGAGCTACTGGAGAAACTGATTCGAGGTGGACGAACAAACTCATAGGAGTGGTTTGAAAAGATCACAGATGAATTCTACGAAGAACAAGCTATGGAGTAAAGAGTTTCGGTCGAAAGCATTGAAAAGGTTTTTATACAGACCTCACTAAGCAGTTTCTTTGCTCCTTGCCAACCCTTTTGTTCAAATTCCTAATAGAGAAAAGAGTGGGACATATCGTAGAACCTCATCCATTACTATGCAAACCGCCATCAAAATCTAACTAGGCGGAGAAACAGAATAAGTGGGAAAATTCATTGCCGAAAGGGAGTGGGAATACTTCCTAAGCAAGTAAACAAAACTATTCGAGCTTTCTAAAGTGTCGGGTAGGCTATGGGGGGGTAGTTGGTCATGTGTCGGGGTAAATGAAAAAGGATTCTAGTCAACCGAAAATACCATCACTAGTAACGAAAAGTCAGCCCAAGAAGGAAATCGAACGAACGGTGACACATAAAGGTACGACAGATCTACAGAGAATAGAAGAGAGAAGAGGCTAAAAAGAAGGGAAGAAAAAAGAGAGCAGGCAATAACGCTGCAAAGAAGAATGACTACTAGGGTGCTAGACCAAGAAAGAAATCCTCCAGAGTCGGGTCATGACCAACAGACAGAAGGCGCCGATGGAGAAGCATCACCCATGGAAGAAGACTTGTGGATAGAGCAGCAAGAAGCTCTCCAGCTAGAAATTTCCCAGGAGGTAAGGCCTCTGTCTCCAACGGATCTGAGTACCCAAATTCAAGCTATCGTCGAAGAAGACCTATGACTAAGAGCTGGTGAGTTTGGTATATGGAGTCGACTAGATGACAAGATAAATGATGATAATCATCTAGTAATCCGTCGACCATAGGAAGAAAATTGGGTAACACTTCAAGCACACCCTTCCAACTGAAGTATCCACTTGCTCTACCTGACACATGAAGGAGCACCCCTCCTGCCAAACATAGCTTTGCAAAATTTAGAACAGTCGGACTTGCAGACAAACCAGTGCAGTTGGACATCGACAAAAGAAGTCGACCCAAACCGACTGCTTGTCAGAGAAGAAATGACAAGCAAAAAAATGATAGGAACAAAAGTTCTATTGATGACAGTTGTGACCAGCGAGACAAACAAAACATCCCACTACCCCCACCACCACCCCCACCACCGCCACCTCCCGAAGGAGAGAGTGACAGCGACACCAACATGGGTCACGGATTGACACACATCCCTCTCTACGAGGGGGATGAAGACCCTAGATGACATTGGTTCAGTTGTGAGTCATTATGGGAGGCAAAACAAGTTACGATTGAAGAACGAAAGATGGCACAGTTCGCTGGTGCTTTACAGAAAAGGGCACTAACTTGGTATATGACCTATATCGATAGAAACCCCCAAGCATCCAAAGTAGGAATTAAAGCACATTCTTGTCTTTCTTTAAAACTCCAGACGCAAAACATTTGGCAGCCAAGAAACTGAAGACAACATCCCAAAAACTAGTAGAATCTGTCTGGGAATATGATAAGCGATGGAAAGGCCTCCTCAGCCAATTATATTATGTAATTAACGAACAATTATTAATTCAGTGGTTTCTTGCAGGTTTATCACAAAAAATCCGGTGGCACATAAGCTTGGAGATGTTCAAAACATATGAAGACGCACTCACCAAAGCTCTGCAAGTAGAAATAGATGAAGATTTTCTAGCATACCTCATTAATACTAGACTGGAAGAACAACTAGAAATCATGCAGAAATATTTGAAGGAGCTAAACCTCAAATATTAGGATATCTAGTGCACAAAATGCTCAATGGCAAGACACGCTAAAGATAACTGTCAACAAGAAACAAGCCAACAGGATGTTCATTTTGTCCAAATGAAATGCTTCTGCGACATTTTCCAAGAACATGGAGACCATTCAACGAAAGATTTCTTGTATAACATGAAGAACGAAAAAGCATATTGGTGTGCAATCTGTGAGGTAAAAAGTCACGCAACGGTCGACTACCACCTAAATTTAAAGAATAGACAGAATTACCAAGCTGTCTACCAAATGAATGCAGTCGCACAAAATAACGATAACACCCAAAGAAGCAATGATCAAAACGAATCAAATAATCAAATATATGAAGGCCGTCAATATGAGCATCGGTTCGACAACTGTCATGGAGGATATGGAGGTCGAGGGCGATTTCCTGGAATTCGCAACAATAGACCATTGTGACCCATCCAGTGCTTTACATTCTACAAAGAAGGACATCACTATGCAGACTATCCATACAAGGACAGAAATGATCTAAACTTTTGTACTAGTTGTGGCGTGGGCGATCACTCATTAGATAATTGTCCCACCATGCTAGACAAGATTAATAAAAAGAAAAATGCTAATGTCTTGTCGTGTGTTCAAAAACATGATGTAATCAATACAAAGAACTTGCAAATAGTAACCCAACAAGGGACAAAAATTGGGAATGACAATCCATGTATAAGAAAAATCAAAGAAAAGAATGATTACCCTAACCTGACTAAACAAAAACAATTATATAATGACACGATGAATATGTTTAAAGAATTTGCTAGACAAGAAGAAGTCGATGAGAGTCGACAAAACACAGTTAAAGAATTAATACGTTTAGTACATTATGAAAAATAAGTATCTCAATTCATTGACTTATTGTATAATATGAAGCATAATAATAATACAGGAAAACAAACCAAAAACATATGTAGTCTAAACCAAAAAGACAAGAGCGATACCGACCAACTTGTCGATCTAGAAATCGAAGGATACCATGTTCGACAAGTCGTACTCGACTTCAGTTCACAAGTAAATATTATGACTCGTGACACTTGGGAATAGTTGGGTAGACCTCAACTATATGAATCAGGAATATACCTCAAGCTCGCCAATCAAGGACTAATCGAACCCATTAGGGTTTGGTGAAATGTGGACACAACAATAAAAAGAATATTGACCAAAGTCAAATTTGAAATTATCGACCCTAAAGAAGGATCCAACTCCTTTCCAACGTTGGTAGGCCAATAATGGGGAAGAAAAATGAAAGAATCAATATCTCTAGACAAAGAAAGGATAAAATTAAAAGGGAATGTACAGAAAGTCATAGTCCCTATTCATCCTTCCTAAGGAGAACCTTGGATAGAACCAATTGATGAAGAAGTCGACATCCAACGACTATATCAAATTCAAAATAATGAAGACTACACTGAACCTAATATCTACGGTGAACTTCACTTAGGAAACCAAGATTCAGTAGGATATAATTCACACACAGAGTTATATGATTGGGAAGTTGAAAATTATGAGACCCAAGCAAGAGGCTATTGGACCATTTAGACTATACAGAAAAAACCAACCCATCAATGCTTCTCAGTTTCCATCATCCCAAAAATATTCGAAAAGAAAACTATGGAGTACCCTACATTAACCCCAACAAATATAAATATCATACAAAACCCAAGGTATAAAGAAAGAGAATCCCTAGTTCTACATATAGAACAAGTCTCTAAAAACCTACGTGAACATGGCCGACTACAAAGCTTGGTAGAAACCTTTATAGGTCAAGCTGCTCGATAGTGGAGTACCCATCAGTCGAGATTACAGACTTGGACAATAGCTTTGACTTACTTCATAGAAAGATTCGAAGGAAGGAAGCTAACCAAACAAGCACAAATACCTGTCTTCATCCAAGGGCAAGACCCAGACAAGCACATAAGAATATGCGAAAGAGAATGGAGAAGACTTGGTTATAAAGATGAACTTACACGGCCACACCTATTTCCCTCAACACTAGCTGGCTTACCAAATAAATGGTATAAAATGGAAGAGGCACGAGGTGAAACATTCCAATGGAATGAATTCAGATAGAACTTCATTAAGGACTTCAGCTTTATACCACAAAACTAAAAAACTAGTTGAAACTGCGAAACAAATAAAAGCATTCATAGAATCAACTAGGAACAATAGTCTGATACCAAACCAGGATCGACCGACAATACCATGCAATAACCTACAATCCAAAATAATACCACAGTTGACAAGACCACAAATGGAAAATGAAAATACAGAAGGGAAAAGCTATCGATGGAAATCGTATCACTAAGAAACAACAAAACCAATTCGAACAATACTTAAAGTCGACACATCCGACAAAGATAATACCGACCCAATGGCTATAGAAAAATTCCCTACTACATTCTCATAGTTCAAATAAGGGAGTCTACCGATCAATGAATCCAAAGCACCAGAATGGTTGGATGACAAAGTTAAAACTAAAGAGTTTGACATATCAAATGATGAACGACCAAAAATGGCAAAAATTGGTGATTATTGGAGCGAAGAGAAAACAATGAAAATAGTGAATCTATTGAAAGGTATTCCAGGATGTCTTTTCTAGAGACTATAAAGATCTAAAAGGGCTATTCCATGAAATGGGCGAAATGAAGATCGACATCAAGCCCGAGTCCCGGTTGGTAAAGAAGAGGCCATACAATTTAGCTCATAAATACAAAGAGATAGTCAAGAAAGAGATCAATAATATGCTCGCAGCAGGTATTATCTACCCTATCAACCAATCCAAATGGGAAATCCCAATGGTCATAGAGCCAAAGAAACACCACCCGAAAAAACTAAGGATTTGTGTCGACTTCAGAGAACTAAACAAAGTCACTATAACATACCCATTCCCAACACCATACACAAATGAAACATTAAATGAAGTTTCACGACATGAATGCTACTCGTTTACAAACAAATTCTCAGGGTATAACCAAGTACTAATAGCCAAAGAAGATCAGAAAAAGACTACATTCATATGTGAACTCGGCTCATTCACCTACAAAGTTATGCCTTTTGGTCTTAAAAACGCACCTGCAGTATTTTTGAGAATTGTTGTCAAAACACTTCAAGAATATATCTACAAAACAATGGCAGTATATTTAGATGATTGGACGATCTATTCCATGTTTAAAGATAACTACAAATGGCTAAAGATCATGTTAGAATGATGCCGACAAATCCAATTATCTCTTAACATAAGGAAATGCATATTTCTAACTCCCATATGCATACTAATAGGGCACATTATATGTAAAGAAGGTATCAATGTTGACTTTGAAAAGATAAAAATCATCCTCGACTTGAAACCACCAGTAAATCCAAAACAGGTCAAGGTACTACTCGAACACACGAGATATTACAGGAAATTTAGTAGATACTACTCAAATATGACCTATCCACTGGAAGAGATATTAAGCGAAGATCAGGAGTTCGACTAGACAGATGAATGTAATATATCATTCAATACACTAAAAATAAAACTAGTCGAGGCTCCTATTCTCAGATTCTCGAATTGGTCGATCGAATTTCATGTACACATCGACACATTAGGCCTAGCAATAGGCACAATTTTAACACAACTAGGGGACGATGGAATGGACTATCCCATAGTATATAGCAGTAGAAAACTAAACAAGGCAGAGAGGAACTATTTGAAAACAGAGAGGGAAGCGTTAGGAATGGTCTTTGCACTACAGAAGTACCAACATTACCTACTAGCTAACCCTTTCATCTTCTATACTGATCATCAAGCATTGAAATACCTCATAAACAAACCTTTGCACCACGAGAGGATATGTCGATGGCTGCTACTATTCCAAGAATTTGAATTCGAAGTCATCATTAGACCAGGGAAACTAAATGTCAGGCCCGACCACTTGTCGAGAATCGACACGCGAGAGGAGCCGACAGGAGTCGAAGATGACTTACCAGACGCACACTTATTTCGAATAGAAGTTGTCCCAGCAGAATTGGAAGAAATAGCTCAATTCTTAGAGAATGGTCAAGCACCAGAGGGCATGAGCACGAAAAATAAACAAATCTTAGTAATGAAGGCTGCACCATACAACCTCATAAATGGATTTTTATATAAAATGGGCTTGGACAACATCCTCAACCGATGTGTGTTAGAACACGAAAGAGAACATATCATGCACGAAGCACACTATGGACCAGCGGGAGGACATTTTCAAGCAGATACAACTGCCAAGAAAATCCAACAGTCGGGGCTATGGTGGCCAACATTATACAAGGATTGGAAAAATTTTGTTAGCCAATGCGACCGATGCCAACGATTATGGCAACCTCTACCTAGTACAGAAAAGCCCTTGATATCAGTAAACCCAAGCCTGAGATTTGAAATTTGGGCCATAGATTTCATAGGACGGTTCCCAATACCAGCAAAAAGAACAGGTGCCAGATACATCATAACTATAGTAGAATATGTAACCAAATGGGCGGAGGCAGAACCTGTCGACACATGTTCCAGTGAGGTAGCCACTAAGTTTGTCTATGCAAATATAATTACTAGGTTTAGATGCCCACTAACCTTAATCGATGACCAAGGATCACACTTCATTAACAAAACCATCAAAGCACTAATAGATCGGTTCAAAATTGACCACCGACGTAGTACATCTTATCACCCTCAGTCGAATGGAGCAATAGAGGCATTCAACAAAACATGAACAAGAGGTTTAGCAAAAATATGCAACACCAACAAGGACGATTGGGATGAAAAAATCCCTGGAGTATTATGGGCTTACAGGACAGCATACAAATGTTCGACTGACCAAACACCGTTCTGACTAGTCTATGGCCAAGAAGCAATAGTCCTGCTACATTTTCGACATCAAACATCTATCATAGTAGATATCTTACATGTCAATGTCGAAGAAGGAAATAAGGACCGAATAATGCAACTAATCAAACTAGAAGAACATCAACTGCTAGCTATATAACATCAAGAGATTCAGAAACACCGGTAGAAGGCTTGGCATGATCGAAACATTAAAAACGAAAATTTGTCGGTAGGAGATCTTACTCTGCTGTATAACAGTCAAGTGAAGGGAAAACAAAAAAAATTACATATAGAATGGATGGGACCTTACATTGTTGAAGAGATTCATGCCAATGGATCAGGCCGACTAAGGACGTTACAAGGCATAGTATTTCAGAAACTTGTTAATGGTGCTTGACTAAAACAGTACCAACACTAAATCTAAAAAAAATTAAAAAAAATAAATACATATATGTAACGACCATAACTATTCAGAAAACCTATAAAAATCTAAAAATCCCAAAAACAACAAACAGATCCAACACCCGTAAACCAAAATGAAAAAAATTCGAAAGATTTACTAGGCTGCACTTTGACAACTGACATTCCACCCATCAACATACTTCCATCGACCACCCGCATGATCGACATCGACCAATGACTCCAAAGGTCAAATCATGCCTTCATGACTACAGTCAGAAGGAGCACCAAAATCAAAATGCATTTAACGCAAACTTGATAGACTGTCCTCGACGATCACTTCTGCCATTAATACATACATTGACAGAATTGTTAACCACTCCACCTATAAATTTCACATCATAAAAGGATATTTTACCGCGTTTTGAAGAAATAGAGCAACCAAGTATTCAGAAACCCGAGAGCAGAAACCTTGTAAGTAAAACTGATCAAGAGACTGACAAAATGCCCCCGAAGCAAACCAGAGTTGCAACCGCAAAAACAAAAGAACTACAATCCGCCGAAACCCCACTCATGAGAAGACTAAGAAACATAAAAAATACCAAGGTATAGGAAACTTCATGGGCGAAAACCTGGGCAGAAATCAAAGAATGGGCCTATGTAGATAAGAAAATGACACAAGAGGCAGAGAAGATAAGCTATAGTACCATTATGAGCTACATGAACACACCTTTCATGGCAAGTTTTAGAGGAACAAAATAAACCACTGTAAAATTCATCATCATCTAGTACCACAATGGAAAATTCTACTTCGAAAAACCTGTAGAAATTTCCGGCGAGGTCATATACAAGCTGACTGGTCTCTCAAACCAGGGGGGGGCTATTACTATCTGCATAAAATAAGGATTGGTAGAATGAATAAGAGGAACACCATCAGGGAAGAATTAGAAAGGGCTAATGATCAGTCAAATACAAGCCCAGACACCACAAATCATGGCCAAAATAATAGCAATAGGACTCACTCCTATAGGTCGAGTGAGCGACCTAAAGCTAGACATGCTAGAAGCAGTCGACACAATAGCAGAAATAGGGAAAGTTTATCATTGGGATTAGTATGTTGCCGACATGCTCAAGACTATATGTGAGAAATATCAAAAGTTGACCGGGATTATCAGGTTCCCATCACCGATAATATGGATAACAATGTACCACTTGTGTCCAGTCAGAGACAAGCAGTTCCAAGAACCTAGCAAGTATCACATGTGGAGGTTCAAACCCTTCTCACAGAATGGAACACTAAAAGAGCTAGAAAATGGGAAAGTAATGCTGGAAAATTGGTTCCAAAACCTAAAACTCAGACAACTAGATGGAGGGTGCCTCAGAAAATCCATAAAATTCTACCAAAAATAACACACATTCAACTAGAGATAGACCACACTATATTCTGGTACATGTAGGAGAAAAAACAACAACAAAACCTCTCAACTATTACCCAACAGTCGAACATATTTTCCAAGAGCTAACTCGACAATCCAATACAAAGCTATCAATACCAGCAAAGGCCAAAGAAATAAATCAACCAATTGAAAAACCATTGACTAAATAGGAAAAAGAGGAGGACTATGAACTCCACCTATATATCAATACCTTCGTGTCGGAAGATACATCGGCAAAGGACACCAGTAGACTTCAACTGACAATTGTACCACAACCTATCCAAATGGGAAGCACACCGACTGAACATCATGTGGCTAGACCAGCAAAAAAAAGTATCATCCAACTCACAGACAGGAGGAAGGAGAAAATCATATAGAAGAAGAGACTGAATCAGATAATCCAGAGTATGCTATGATGAAAAAAAACCTATAGAAAATAGCAAAGGAAATAACAGCCTCAAGAAAAAAGAAGAAAATCAAGAAAAAGGGAAGGGGAAGCATAAGCTTATCCTCTCAGAATCAGAAGACAAAGAAGAACTGTTGCATACTACTGTCAACATCATAGAAGATGTTGAATCAAACAAAATATCAGTCGAGACACATTTTAAGCTTTTCGTCGATGCAGGAGCAAAGCAAGGAAGACCGAAAAAGGTAAAAACTACAACCCCTTCAGTTGATGAGAACATTGTCGATCTAGTTTCTACACCCCCACCCCCATCCCCAACCCAGATCACACAAGTGGATACCCCATAGCTACGCACCATAAGCCCTGTCGAAATTTGTAAGAATGCTATGCCGGAGATGCTAAAAGAATGGTTTGACCAGGATGGCGACTTCCAAGCATTCATTGAAAAACTTCCCAAACTATTCACCTCTGCTCATAAAATTATTACCAAATTCCCACTAATTGAATCTAACTCAGCATGCCAAATCCTCACACAACAAATGGGCCAAATACCTCAAAAAACAAGAACTGTAGGAAGCATCAGATCTACATTCTTAAGGAATCCTGACAAGACTTCCCAAATTAATGCCAGTCGCACCTCATCCTTTATCCCCTCAGATATATCCCATCGTTTAACAGCCAATGAACTTGTAAGAGAATCAGAAGAATATAACCAGGAAGATATCAACTAGGTAATCGACAACCTATTCTCTGACGAACCAGCCAATTCACCACCAAAAGTAAAAAATCCACTATCGACTGAAAACATCCCAACCACACCAATTACACCAGACCACTCACCATCACCATCACCTCACCAGTACCACATAGCAACTTAGAACAGTTTCCAAATCCTGAACCACCTACTTCAAATCCACTAGAGACACACCGAGCTGCAAGTTCCACCCAAGAAGCTCAAACAGAAATCCCACCAACCAATGAAGATCAACAGCTAGTAAACCACCCACAAGAGAATCAACCACATGATAGAACAACATCGACATAAAAGAAAAAGAAAAGACAAAAATAAAAAGGAACATCACAAAGAACAGAGGCCGATAGTGATACACTTTAGCCAACTTGGATTGACTACTGCAGTCGACACAACGAAACTAAGAAATGGAGAGTTGGGTCAACTGTTACAAACTCTCACTACAGAGACAGCAACAAGAAACCAACTAGACGAGAGCATATCGACAACAATAAGAAAGAACAAATCGAATTTTTATCAAAATGCAGAAGTCTAATTGAAATAGTAATACTGGGACCTATAGAGGCCGACACCGACAAGCCGCTGGAAAAAGCATATCAACTATTTGAAAGTGTGGTGTTGAATCTACAATTACATCTACAAAATACAAAGGAATATCAAAAAGAGGAAACATCCAGACTACTAAGGAAGCAGTATACAACATTCTTGAAATCTCACAAAGTACTGCAAGACCACTTGGAAGAGTCTATCATCATAGATGAAGTACTCCATGATTGGCCTACCTATTACAGACAAGTATTTCAGTAGACCTGTCAGACTTGTGAGTAGATTCAAGTGTTAGAAAAGAGGTGAGGAATTGAAGAAACAATGAGAAGTACAATACAAGAACAAATTGTATTGGAAACAACCAAACTGCAGAAATAGGAGAAACAAGCACACCAGTGGGTATAGCAAGCACTACCAAGCCTTGACAAAATGGATACAATCTGCCCGCAGATGAAAATACTACTGAATGCAGCAAAGGAAAAATCTCAATTCATGGGACCTGACATGGAAAGCATCGCAAACCTTTCCATCCAAGAAAAAATGTCGACTCTGTCAAGCATCACAACATTGACTATCGACACCTAGAAAGTACTACAGATTTGGACAGAATTTCAACATCAACTGGCCATTACAACAGAAGCAATTGTGGAAATATGTGTGCAGAAACGACCAACCATCTGACTACACACTCCATGAAGACAAACAATACTAGAAGCAACTACCTCAGACCATGCATTGTTGAAGTACCTCCCCTGTTTCTTTAGGATGAAGAAAGATTTTGTTCCTAGGGGAGATGTTGGACGAGCTAATCAGCTCATCGACTAGTCAAATAGCCGACTAATTGGAGATTAGGTCGGTTGCATGAGGTCGTGTCAGTTGACCGAACCGACAGGTAGTTATAGGTAACTTTTTGTAATCATATATATTAGGTTGTTGAGCTAGATGAGAACTCAGTTCGGTTTTGTGTATGTATGGACACTCATGTTATAATATAATTTGTTATCCACTTATCTATATTCTTGTCTCTTGTGTCTGTTATGTTTATATTATTCTATGTGTATTATTGGTAACCCTATGTGATTTGTGAGATTACAACAATATGGCATTCAAAGAATTTTGTGATCTTCGATACAAAATCAATCAAAGAGGTAATTTCCAGATTCATAATCAAAATTATGAGTTGAAGAATGTTGTTGGTAAAATATATCTTCCATACTTTGATGGTTCATCAAAGTGAACTACTAGTTCCTGGATCCAGAAGCTAGATACATACTTTCACTTGAATCCCATGGTTGAGATGGAAGCTATCAAGATGGCCACTCTACACTTGGATGGTGAAGCTAATTATTGGTGGTTTCATGGTATGAAGACCCTTGGACATGATCAAGTGACTACTTATAAAGAATTCACAAGGAGGTTGACTGAAAGATTTGAAAGAAGAGACCATAAAATCTCATCCAGAGAGCATGCGCATGTGAAGAAAACTAGAACTCTTGAAGCTTACATATCTGAGTTATAGAAGTTGGTTGTGTTGGTGACTGGCATCTCTTATGCTTGCTTGATCTTGTTGTTCATTGAAGGACTATCAGAACCTTTATAAGGCTTGGTGAATACCTATCAAACCTCTACCTTGCAAGATTCACTAAATAGAACAAGAGATTTACAAGATGCTAAATTCAAAGGACAAGGTTCCCTCCTAGATCTAATGTTCCATCTCAATTGAAGACTCAAATACTACCGCCCATGACGCATCCTTTTAGAAATTTCAAGAGGGATAATTTCTCCAAAGAAAGAAATGAATTAAGGAGGAGGAACTTATGTTTCACCTGCCAAGAAACTTGGGTTCCTGGACACGTGTGCTAAGGGAAAGGAACACTACATTGAGATTTTTTTAGAGAGAGAAGTTGAGGAGAAAAAAGAAGATATTCCAGCTAATGCAGAAGTGTCCTACGAGGCTGTTGATGAAGAACCTTCCCCAGAGATGAGAAAAATTGTTGTGCTATTGGGAGTGCCTCACTTCCATAATCTCATATTCAAGGGAGTGGTGAAAGGGAAAATAGTTACTATGTTGGTGGATGGAGGAGATACCCATGATTTCATTGATTCATCTTTGGTGGAAAGGAGAAAGTTTCATACTGAGAAGTTCAAATGATTCATTGTCATAATTCTAGGTAATCATTCTATGGCGCATTCTAGATGGATTGATAAATTACAAATCACCATAGGAGATTACATAGTGATTGATAGTTTTTATGTGGTGAATGTTGCTGATACTAACATGTTGTTAAGATGGTTTTATTGTATTGGGAAGCACACCATATATTATAAAGTTCCTAATATGAGATTTAGAGATGGAGGTGGGAAGGAGGTAGTGTTGAGGGGGATCAACACCTACCCAAAGCAAGTGGTGATTGCGCATAGTATGAGGTCCTTACTAAGGCATGGATAAATTGAATGGCTATTGAGTGCTTGATCTCTACCAAAGGCACTTCTTTAGAGGTAGAACAATATCCTGAAGACATTCAGAAATTGCTTTGAAAGCATAAGAGTGTAATTGGATGCCTTCCACATGGGAGGCCACCAGATAGAGGAGTGGAGCATAGAATCGAATTGGAGATAAGCACATCACATATCAAAGTTCATCCCTACAAGCACCCAAAAAGATTTAAGGATGATATTGAAAGAACTATCAAAGAACTGTTGGACTTGGGATTCATAAGACCAAGTTTGAGTCCTTTTTCCTCCTTAGTAGTGCTAGAAAAGAATAAATATGGGACCATGTGCATGTGTATAGACTACATATCTCTCAATAAAAAACAATAAAGAACCGATATCCTATTTATTAATCTTGCACATTGATCTAGGGACTAAACATCAGTCTCATCAAAGATTAATAAACAAATAACTCATGAAATGGTGTAATCGGACTACAGAATGAGTAGCCGCTTTGTATATTCACACAAAGAATGAGAAATTACATTACAATGTCATGCTACAAGCATGAATGAGAAGCAATTTGAATTCCTAAGGAGGTCATTCGAATTGAATGAGTGAGTCTAGCTTAACTGAATGTAAGCCATAGTCAACACTCAAGTTAACCACTGATCAAAACCCTAATTGACTCTACTGAACACTAACTGAAGTTCGATAACTGAAAGAGATCAGACACATGGCATAGCAAGCCAACCATCAAGTGCTAGCTCTTCAATGACTCCAATGAACCCCAATGAGGTTAACTGAAGTGTAACTGAACATCAGAAGTGGTTGGAGGTGCCCTTGTTGACTCCAGTTCATTAAATAATCATTAAATAATCAATTTAATGAAGGGAGGTGCTGTCACTACCATGTTTAACTGATTGTAACCATCAGTTTGCAATTAGGTGCATTAATATCACTCAGATCACCCCCTGTGTGCTCCAGTTATCCTCCCCGAATGTAGGAGAAGGATAAGTTAGCCTCCTTGACTGAAGGTAGGCGTGGGTGTGACTGGATGATGTCATTTAATGCTCCACTGATTTCAATTAATGTCAATAATACTTAGGATAGTGGTTTAACTAGGACAATTTGACCAAAAAGAGTGTGTATGGTGGTAAATGTCTCCAATGCCCCCCCTTAAGCTATACTCAAGAGGAGTTAGAAAACATAAATGCATAAAAATGCTAGGGCCCTAGAAACTAAGGCCATAGGTCACCCCGTACAATGCTGAAACTGAAACAATGCTCAAAAACAAACTAAGTGAGGAAAAGAGGGAAAACCCAGTGGGAAACCCCCCCCCCCTCAAGCTGAACACTGAAAGTAGTCTGAATCACCCTGATAAACTCACCCCCAACAGTGAACGGAGGTAAGTGAAATTCTTTTCTGAAAAGCTCTTGGTGAAGATGTCTGCAGTCTGCTCATCAGTCGGGTAGTATTGCAGAATGATGGTCCTGTCATGCACTAGCTCCCTGATGTAGTGAATGTGGATCTCTACATGCTTGGTCCTCTGCCTAGTAACTGGATCTGTGGATATCTTAATAGCACTTTGATTTTCACAAGAGAGGACAGTGGAGAAAGTACTACCAAGATTAAACTGAAAGAATGCGTTGTAACCAAACTGCTTGGATGTAAGCATTCACTGCTCCTCTATACTTGGCCTTTGCTGAAGATAGTGCTATGGCAGCCTGATTTTTGCTATACCAGAAAATGGGGCCACCACCAAACATGAATACATATCTGGAATTAGAATTTCAATCAATAGAATCACCCACCCAATCAGAATCTGTGTATCCAGCCAGCTCTATCTCGGAGTCTGCAGCATAGTGAATGCCGTAGGTCCTGGTTCCCTGAATATACTGGAGTATCCTCTTGGCTTCCTTCCAATGAATATCATGAGGTTGCTGCATGTATATTGATACAGCCTTCATGTCATAACAGATATCAGGCTAAGAATGTGTCAAGTACAAGAAGCTACCAATCAGCTATCAATAGATAGTGCATTCCATGGGAGGTGTGCTTTTTCCTTCTTCAAGGTTGATCCCCGAAAGGAAAGGGAATGGTGCAGGCCTACATTCAGCCATGTTAAACTTGAATAACAGGTTTGAAATGTATTTGGACTGAGTGACCATAATCCCATCAGAAATTTGCTCAATTTTGAGCCCCAAAAATTGTTTTAGGAGCCCCAAATCACTCATTTCAAAGGCATTGTGGAGAGCAGTTTTGATGGCTGAAATGGAGGCAACTGTGCTACCTGTGATCAGTAATTCATCAACATATAAAAAAATGATAATTATATGACCATCAGACTTCTATAAATGC
>LPNX011228285.1:9254-50939 GCA_001517045.1 Pseudotsuga menziesii | reverse complement strand
AGATGTGCCCCTAGTCAAGCTGGTAGATGTTCCCCTGCTTCCATTGTGACGATGAAGACATACACTCTTCATCACTGAGCTGATTTGCAAGTTATTGATTAGATCCAGTATTGTTCCAATTGATTGAAGAAGCTAGAGATTCAAATCCTTCAATTCTCTAGTGAATAGTGTCTCTGATTTCACTATATTAATGTATTGATGTTAAAGACTATTTCCTAAGATATCTATGAGATATATTTCAAATTATTACTATTTTTTATGATATAATGAATCTTTTCTGAATTTTTAATGGTAGTTCGAATTTTTTTGACCAACCTTCTTATTGTTTGATTCATCCTTGTCTAGATTTACATGCAAATTTGACTAGTTTTACTGTTTCAAGCATAAATCAGCCTCACTGTGATGAAATTACTTCATTATTGTTTTGATAGTATCTTAACAAACTGATATAAGGGTTCCATGATTAAATTCAAGAATTTGTGTTTATATCCCACTGTTTGGAAAGTTTAGAAGTCAATTCCTATGAGTTATCCACAAAACTAGTTTCACTAGTGTGAACCCCAGAGTTTCCCGATTCTTCTACAGACTTGCAAAATAATTTTATTACTGATTAATAACAACATATCATAGTTCTTCAAGTCTCTATAATTGCAATCCTTTCACCATAGGTAATTGGAGAGTGAGGTGTGAAGGTTTTAGTTTGCATATGTTGGGACTCCTCGGAGCCTACAATTAGACTTCATATTGGATGATGTTTGAGACCTAAAAGGACCCAAAACATTGTGCATAGGAACATGACATTCATGATCCTTTTCCTACCTTGTTAACCCTCTTGAATTTCTTTTTTTCTCACTCATTCAACTAGAAATTCGTTTCCTATGAGCTTGTTTTGAAATTTATTGTGCAAAGGAGGTAATGACCAATTGAACCTGATTTGGATCATTACACATGGAGATTTCCATTATTGAATTCAATTATATAATAAATCTTCCTAGTGATTTCCAACACTATTTAATTTCATGAAAACCATGAGTATCATGGTAATCTTTATTGCAAATGAGAGGAAACATATTTATTTAGGGTCGTTCAAGTGGTACATGTTCTTGTGTATGAAGGCTTCATAGTTGAATCCTATTGATTCCATTGCAATTATCGACCAATATTTTGGTTAATGGTTCTTATTGTATTTCAACGATTAAATCAAGGAAGTGGGGATATATATTTAGATAGATGAGTGGATGAGTGCTTTAAACTTCACGTAAGAGGTCTTAGAGTAATTCCCTTAGGTTAGTTAATGTTGGTGTTTCTCCCTTTGACCTAGGTTCAGACCCTTTTTTGTCTGTCAACAAAGCCCAAGATACTGGCCCTACAGAGAAAGGCTCATTCAACAACACCTGTGATGCAGATGCAGTCTCACTCAAAATATCTTTTATGGGTGACATCCAGAACAAGGTTTCTATAGTTAGGTTGGGATTTCTCCTCTCATGCTCTCTAGTCTCTGATCTTTGAATTTTACTCTACTTCACTCTACTGTCAATCTAGACATAGCCTGGATCGACTCTCTTCTCTGAACTCTACAACTCTATGACTCTTCAAAAACTAGTAAAGGAGTAAGAGGGATCAACCGACACACATATTGGGTTCTCCCTTTAAGCTATTACATGTTGTAATCAAGCGACTCTATTATGTTAGCCATTAGGATGTCATTCCTATTCTCTTACATTAGGTTATAGTTACACTAGGAATTATCGGCCTTAAAATACAAAGATTCTTTATTCCCAAAGCATGCATTGTTTTAACTAACTTCTTACCCACGATCAATCGAGTTGTCCTTTTCAACCGATGTACTCTTCTTCTGTTGTGGCTCCTTCCGTCGCGGTTTTTTTCTTCACATCTTCTCTTCCGTCATGGCTTCTCTCATTGCAACTTCTCTCATCACAACTTCTTTGCCTCCATTGCAACTTCCTCTGTCGTGCAACTGGAATATTCATATTCTCGAGTAGAATTCTGGTCAGATTCTGCCTATCTTTTCCCAGGACCAACAATTTCCTTTATTGTGTGCCTCAATCAATGCCAATATTGGATCTTTTCCTTTGAAATATATATAAATGTTTATGGTAGGATGTTATTCAACAAATAATATTGGAACCTCAAACCTTTCAGGACAATCAATTCAATAGTTAACTCTATTTCAAATGTTTCTATCTTTTGTAAATCACATATTATCCTTCTCCTTGGTGGGAAATTTCCTATATTAGACATTTGTGGATGGTAAATAGGTAAGATTGGAATTGATCCTTGGGTGGAATATTTAGGCCATCGTACTCTTCCATAAATGGTCTTAACCACCTTTAATACCAAGGGTAATTATTTCTAGTTAATGTTGTAGACCATTTAACTACTCACATTTAGAGACAAGGATGCAAGAAGTGACTTTTTTAAATTTGGTTTCCTAAAGAAAATTCTTGAAATATTTGGAGACACCAGTTGGATAGAAGCTCAATTAGGATTAGATGATGAAAATGATTTGTTGGTCTATTCAAACAATATTTATTTAATGCAATTCATTGCAACTCAAGAATATAGAGAAACATTTGGTGAGAATGTTAAGGGGTAGTTTGGTGGTGAATACTTATTTGGAAGGTAAAATAACTTATGAAATCTCACATTTTCAAGTGGTTTTCCTAAGCCAATGAGGTTTTAACATGGGAAGTATCCATGGAATAAAGGAGAAAGGAAAGCCCTCGAATATTTGTTTATGTGTAAGTTTGAAGATGAAAAATTTATCATCTTTTGGCTCATTGCAATTTTCCTTTTAGAATCCATTATTTCTTTGATAAGAGGGAAAGGAACATGGTAGTAAAACACTTCACTTAGGTGCATTCACAAGCGGTTAAATACCAAATATTTAGAGTTTAGAGTGCTACCCTTGATTGTATCCTGGGCCATTTGGGTTGCAAGGAAAATCATTCTCTTCCAAGATAAGAAGGTTACTCTTTTTTAGGAACATCACTGTATTCAATTTTGGTTTGATGGTATTCAGACATCTCCAAAGTTGGACTCCTTTAGACATATTAGTAACCTAGAAGTAGATAAATATTTCCATTGGGAATTTTTCAATGGTTTTTATCCAAGTTACACCCACTTCTTGTGGAGTTAGAGGATTGATATACATTAGAGATTCTCACAAAATATATTTTAGAGAAAACCTAGTTGGCGGGACTAATAATAGCATCGAATGAAGGCCCTTTCTTGGTCTTAATCCTAGCCATGGGAAAAAATATCACTAGTATTTTGATACTAGGTGATTCAAAAAATGTGATTAATAAGGTTTCTAGTTTTCTTGGCATGGACAACCTAGCTCTAAGACTCCTATTTGAGCAATCAAATATTTTGGTGAACAATATTACATTGATTTCCTTTACTCATATGTACAGGGAGTTAAATTACGAAGTAGATGAATTGTACAAGAAATATTTGAGGTTGCATTATGCTGCTTGAGGAATTTATTATATGGATGGGGTGACTCTCATCCTCCTTTAATTAGATCCATTTACCTCTAGTTTTATGTGGTAATGCATAGGGATTATGTAAGAGTTATTTTCAATATAGAATTTTGATATCTTCAACTACTTAGTTTGAAGCAATTTGACACTTTCCCAAGCTCTCTTTCTTTCTTGATGTAGAATTGGAAAATTTAGACTTGGGACTATTTTATGGGTTTTTTTCATTTTTATGGACATGTTTCTAGGTCAGTTGGATATCTCCCCCTTTTTTTGTATAGTGGAATTTGTTGATTGCTTACGCACATTGGAATGTATCTTTTTTTATTCTAAATTGAAAGTTATGTTTTTTTTAAATGTGTGTATATTCAAAACAAAACCTCATGGGATCCTCCCCCTCCTTAAAATATTTAGATGGAGGGTGATTAAAACTCTAGTTGAAATAGTGTTTGGTAACCTAATGGAACTCAACCAAAGTTTGAATGCAAATTAGATTAGAATAGGCAACTTCGCAAAAAACTCTACATTGAAACAATCCATTTGAATTGATTGAGAATTTAACCCACTGGGATAATATGACTAATTAAAACATGAACCTTAGTTGAATTAGAGTTGGAGACCTCAGAATGGAATCCACCTTGAAACAATATATTTGAACTAATTAAGCAAACCAATAGACTTAAATGAGTTTATAAACCTAATTTAAGAAAATATTAAATGAGATATTTCAAAAAAAAAATTATTACATCTATTCTCCAAATATAAAAGAAAAGGCCATATTGAAATAAACAAAGTATAATATGGAATATATGAGCAAAAATGTGATACAAGTATGGGTCACATAAGTTCAAAAGAAAGGGGTTGCAAATGATAGAAGGGGAGACATCTAGTATATTGGCGTTGGAGAAAACATCAATGTGAGAAAAGTAGGGCTGCTGAAAACATGTTTACAAGTAGACCCAAACTACCAAAGCTTAGAATATAATATGGGGATAAAATACATGAATATTTTTCAACAATTTGTTTTATAAGTTATATAAAAGTTTTTTCTTTTAATATATTTGTTCTCCTACCCTGAGTGGGGATTGTTACATCCATAAGAACAATGCATAGGGATCCCACCCGAATGGACCTCACCCATTAGCTCTGATTACATATTTGATGCGATGGGGACATCAAGTGAGGCCCTTATATAGCAATGTATAGCCTCCTGGGGATTTGACCCCAAGATCTTTTGCTCACAACTTACAACACTCAACCACTTCATTTAGCCCACCGGGATATATATATATATATATATATAAGGTTTTTACCTCTCATTACAAAGGAATATTTATAGACCTAATAGGGAAAACATTATATATATGTTAATGTTAAGTGTTATTATTAGTCCCTGCCTTCAGGCTGGCAGGGACTTGTAATGACCCCCGGGGCTATCAAGGGGTCTAAGGGACATATCATTATCTCTTTAAGTCTAATTATATAATTTTATCACAATGTATTAGTTAAACAAATATTAAATCTCATTTTTTAGGATTTAATCATGACAAATTCCCTATAATTACCAATGAATTAAAATAAATTCAATAATTATTCCAAAATCTGATACAAGGGATGGGAAGGATTACTAAAACCTTATAAAAAACATAATATATCCATTCCAAGCAATTTCAGACATAAATTCCACCTCTAAATGCCATTTACTCTTAATCATGATTAACTAGTAATTAGTGTTTTGATTACGATAATTAACAACACTTAGCACACAATTGACGACACTTAATATAATTTAATGTGTTTATCACATAACCATTGTTTATCAAGTCCAATGGATAATCAACACCTGATAACATGTGAATCAATGCTAATTACCATTTTCTAATTAATTAAACATAGTAATCATGAAAATGATTCCACAAGAACTAGTTAACTAGTCATTCAATACTAACAAGTAGTCTTTCAAGAATTCGACACGCAACCATGCCAATGAAACAAAAAGTGAAAATACAGCCATTATACACATATTTAAACATGCACATACAAAAAAATAAAGAACTTTTGCAGATATAATCCAAGTACATAAACAAAGAATATTTCAAGTTCAATTAGTACAACTTGTTAATAAACACTCCCAGGAATTCAATCAGACCAATCTACCGAGTTTTGAGGAACACAAAGGTGAAGGTAAATATATGGAAAATAGAATTATACAGCACAATTAAATCACCAATAATAGAGCATATGGTTGTACTTTCATCTTCTACTAAACACATATATTCAAATCCAAAAACTATTTACCAATTTCACTGCAATGTACCTAGTTTCCAATTTAACTTTCCAAATGCCAAATAAAGAAAATTATATAATTATTGTAGCTCATGGAAATAATACCATGGGTCACTTATATTCATATGTCTGTAGCTTTCCACCAATATACAATCCATTAAACAACTCACAAAACAAGTTAATTCTACTCATCTAAATTGACTAGCAATTCTAGAAATCATTAGAATAATTAAATCCATAGCTCATAGAATAATTAAAATGTCATTACAAATCTAAATATTTTTTTTTTTATAATTTATAATAGAGTTACATTTCTTTTGAACATTTTTTCAAACACTTCATATGCAAAGTCACAAATCTACTCAAAACAATTCCATTGGAGGAGCTAGAAATTGGAAATTGATCTGGAATTTTGGTAGGCATTTACCCAACACTATGAAGAATATTTATCCTAACATTTCCAAAAACATTTCAATATTATTTATCATAAATGAGAATAAAAGTAACACTTAGGAATTTTTACAAATACTTCATGTGTTAAGTCTCCAAACTATGCCAAACAACTCGATCAAAGAACTAGTTTTCGAATAAAAGGTAGAAGCATCAAAGAGAAGTGTCTTAAACCATTCCGAGGTTACTGTACCATAAAAATAAACATTATATAATGAAAATGGGAATAAATATCATTTATGTATAAGAGGTACCAAATAATTATTTCCTCAAACAAATTGTGCACAAAATCCCAAAAACTAGTTTCCAATTTCTTCGTAAAATTTACTTGCATAAATAGAATGAATTCTGTGAGAAATTTATTCCACAAATAACTCATATGTTTCATCAAACATTTCATGTGAGTATATAAATAAATCATATCATAGAAAAGTAAATTAAATGAATATCATATAAATAACTTGTCTTATCAATGTGCAACTGGCATCATCCAGACCACGTTCCACCCAGCCTCTAGCACTGCCAAGCCATATATCAGTTTGACAGGCCAGCAATGAGATGAGGCCACATATACAAAACAAATATGCACTAAATAATATCTCAAGTATCATTCCAAAGCTATATTTCTACCACATACTTCCTCTTCCACCCCACTACCAGGTGCAATGGTAATCCAGACCCCCCTGGCCATCGAGATATCGTGATTCACCATCAAGATTTCTGTGCAGGTCTAGGAGAGAGCCAAGTATTGGACACAGAGGAACTACACTAGAATATGATTCATGGTTTCACAAGCTCACAAGCTTACTAAGATCTCACCATCAAAGGTATTAACAACCATAATCAACAAGCATCCAAAAGAACCTTGAAAAACAACCCCAAACCAAGGATATCAAACATGGATTTATAGACCAAAGAAGGTAATTCTAACTCAAAGGGGTCAAACCAAACCAAGGTAATCCAAATGCAGTCAATCCAAGCGGGTAAATTCAACCACAAGAAGTTAACTCTAATCCAACCCAAGCAATTCGAATTTTAAGGAGAGTGACTCCAAGCCACTCTACCCAATTCAAATTCATGTGTGGACACATCATCCATGAAGATGAATCAAATTTAGTGAGGTGAGGAGTCACACAAGCGAAGGAATATTCCCAAAATGGAAAAGGGGGGTTACGCAACGATTTACACAAGAGTTACACAAGGATTTACAGAAGGAGTTACATAATTATTTACACAACTTTAGTTGTTAAGGCTAAACATATCCAGTGACGGTACACTTGTGCAAATGGTAATTACAAAACCAAGTGTAACCTTCACAAAGGAGTTAGAAAAACACCAAAGGGGATAAATCAACAAGTGGCACCCACCCAAACACCAAGGAGGCCCACTAAATCATGAATTAGGCTCAATAATACCAACATAGACTAAAATAATCAAAACTTGAGTTTGTTGTACAATGTTTGGTTGATAATCAACTAATAAATTCACCAAGGAATAAATATGGACCAAAATCAACAAAACAAGTTCTAAAGTTCTAGGAATGTCCCCATTCCCCCTCACATTTTGGGTATAGGAATTCCATACTTTTTTAGTGGTCCCCGATGTGCCAGTTGTTTTCATTAATTAATTATTTACACAACAATAATAATGCCTCTAGGTCCTTAAATACATTTGTTATGGAGCCTGTGCCACAATAAAATAAAATAAAATTACGAATTACATATGTCCGGGGATTAAACCACGAAGTATTACAAGACTCTATGAATCGACTTGTCGTTGTTTCTATTCCTTTGCACGAAGAACAAAACATATTTTAAACTTTTATCTTAATTTTTTAGTAACTGCATGAATTATGCTTTTTATTGAACCAATCAATGTACCTATCCTCTCTTCTCCACCAATCAATCAATTCACCCTCTTACTTGGCCTCAAATGGAGGTGTGATGTCATGTTCCCAGGTTAAAGTATATGTTAAGTGTAATATGGTTGAATAATTTTGTATGAAACAAAGTAATGTTAGGAATTAGTCTAGAATTACCTCTGTTAATCCCGTTTTTGTCACTATTATCAGCTGGTAATTTACTCTTTTGGAATCTATTTTGTCACCTTTTTTACATATTTCTTGTCATACAACTTATCATTCAGCCTCGGGTACGAACGCATTTGGAATTTATGCAAGTCGTGGTTTATTTTTATTATTTTGTGATTTTACTAAGCAAATCTGTGATATTTGGAAATATGTTTGATATATGAATTTGTTTTACAGATCATAGTATTTAAACGAGCCAAAATTTGACATGCATTCATGCTAGATACCTGCAGAGCATATCCATCTCACCATTCAACCTCTCGATCATCCTGCATCCTATTAGTCGACATATTCCCAAATGATTAAAGCGCAAAACATTATTCAATTGTTCTGTTGTCCACGTGTTTGATGTTACGATGGTCCTTTCTCTAAGAATACTCGCCATCCTACTTTCTCCATTCGACACCACAATCCACAATCCACGTCAATGAGAATCTATACGCCGTAGTACGTGCAAGGAGAACCGATGCGCGAGAGAGCAGGAGGAGGACTATGTGTTGTCATATGGTTGTTTTTTCATCGTAAAGGTCAACTATTTTAGGAGCGATTGATCACTAAAAGGGTCGAACCGCTCATCCTTGTAAACATTATATATAGTCGCCTCCAAGCGAGAGCATAGTTAGCTAGTTCGTAAATCTGGCAGTCGACATTAGAGAAAAAGCTCTGTAAAAACTCTGTTCTGAATGTTAATATAAGTTCTATTTTAATTGCGTATACATGTCCTTGTTCTTGTGAGTGATTGATTGAAACACCACCCTCATTGCTTAGAGGGCCCCTGA
The DNA here is from genome assembly GCA_001517045.1 of Pseudotsuga menziesii. Classification (NCBI taxonomy): domain Eukaryota; kingdom Viridiplantae; phylum Streptophyta; class Pinopsida; order Pinales; family Pinaceae; genus Pseudotsuga; species Pseudotsuga menziesii. Next base: position 41,832 of record LPNX011228285.1, on the reverse strand, counting down.
ACAACCAGTGGTCTCCATTCCTCTGTGTGTTCTTGTTATCTCCTTTCTCGTAGATAAGTAGTTTCTATTTCTGTTTTCTTTATGCAAATTGGTTTCCTGTCAGTTGATATTGTTCACTTCCTTGTTTCCTATAGCATATGTTTTATTATGAGTAATGTTGTGAGGTTAGTATAATTTCTATTTCTTGAATTAAAGTAAACAGTCGTACGCATAGTTTATTTCCAGTTTTCCTTTCAGCTTTCCTTCCAAATTCTCTTTCAGCTTAATGTCAAATGTTATGTTTGCAATTAGATAGAATTTAGTTAATTTAGTATCTTAGGTTTAGTTTGTAGTTACAATTAGTTCTATCAATTCTATTTAGCTATAGACTAGTTTTAGTTATATTCCATTTTGTTTCATTTCATAATAGGGAATAGTCTCTTTACAACCATAGACTAGTACTCGTAATATCTTTGTTATTTCATTTATTAACTAGGTTCAATTAATGTCCTTTTTGCATATTATTCTCATATGCATGAAGTCAACTGATATTTAGATCATCTAGGCCATTTATTTCCTAATTTCTATTGTTTTCCTCATACGGACTGTCATTCGGACCGTTCGTTCAGATTGTCATTCAGCCCTTTGTCCAGACTTTAATATTTCCATTCTTGTTAAACTTCTATTTCTTTGGATTTTGAATTATGTTATGTTTTTTAATTAAACAATGGTTATATCTCTAATTAGGACTTTAGTCTAGATCATTTAAAGTATTTATCAAGTTCCATCCCTATCTTTCACCTCGTTTTACCTTAGTATGTGTTGAATTGTGTTTTGTTCTGTCTCTTTTGTTTCTGATTTCTTCATTCATTACTGTTGTAACATTTGGTAATTATATCTCTAGTTTAGTTTAATTTATCTTTGTGTATATTGAATTTAGAATTAGACATGTTAATTTCTAAAGAAGCACACAAGTACTTTGTAAATTGATCGTAGCATAGGACTTGTTTCCTTCATTGTGTGGTCACTAAAAAGATTCAAAGAATAGGATTTAGAGGAGTTTTATTTATTAGGTTTTCTACTTGTTCCTAAGTCATATTTTCCTCACACGTGTTTCATATAAGAGTAGTATACCTTTAAATTTCAAGTAATTGCTAAAAGAGTTTTGTTTCTTAATTAATAGATTAGTTGTTCATAATATCTTTCGTCGTTAAAGTCATTTGCTTATGGAATAAATCACAATGTTTACTATTACCTGTAACTGGACACTACTTCGTTTACATTTATTTCTATAATTTAAGTTAGATCTAATCCCATTCAGTTTTTTTATTCCTTTCGAAAGGAATTTTGATACACCTCCTTCCCCAGTACCGATAACCATGAATACATATCCTCAGAACAATCAAGGAGAGTGGAGCAAGATAAATTGGTTCAATCATTGTATATTTGTAAAACCACATGTATAGTTTAGTTATTGGGGTTCTTAGATTAATTAAATAATCATAATATTGTATCAAACAACATAATCTTTTGTAAGAGTTCTAAATATGTTCTAAACCTTTCTAATTCATAGATTAAGAAGCAGAATAATTAATTAATAAAGTATACTGTAAAGGAGTAGTTTACTTTCTTAGAATAGTGTTATTTATAAAATACATAGTTTATGGTTGATAGAGTAGAGTAGTATAGCTCGATAGTGCTCTAATCTACTAAACTTGTCTCGGCCTAATTACCTTAGTAGTTGAATTTCTAGAGTTTGACTTGGTTTTTCATTTTGAAAGATATTTTGGTATTTTCTTCATTAAAATATTTCCACGACACCTTAGGAACCCTTATACCTTCGCATATATTTTGTATCAGCTCTAATATTACAGAACTCGATCGATAATTGAATATTTGGTGAATTAATTAAGACAATATAACACCCAACATTTTTGGTGTCGTTGTCAGGGAGTTGTTCTGTAAGGTAGAATAAGTGGAATCCCCTTATGAATTTTAGCAATAGGCTAGTGGTGGGGGAGAGATAAGAAGAGAAGTAATAACCTGTGCATTTGTTATAACAGGCATCCCCAAATCCATCAGTAATAGTGGTATTGTAGGATTTCTTTTTAGTTTAGCTTTTCGTGAACAAACCTAGAGATTCGAAGGGTAGATACGTTAGAACTAGTTCTCAAAACCTTGTTAAAATTCCTACTAACATTTACGGGAGACTAAATACCCCAACCACTAACTCACCAGAAAGGTATCAGAGAGCCCACATAGGAAGTAGTTCTACTTGGAAACCTAAATACTTTATAGGAGAAACCATAGACGATGAAGAAATCCTGGTGCGAAATCCTAAGGATCCCATTAGTGAAGAAATTCAAGAGGGTCAACCTTTGGAAATCCTCAACCCTCCACTAGTGCAGAAACCGAACGATACAAATTTCTCGCTAGTAGGGGATCCTAACTTTGTTAATTTCATTGATCCTGCTCAGGTACAAGCTCTCTTTGGCAGCTCAACAAATACAGTTATTTCATAGATTGAGACCTCCACAATAGTACCTACCATCCCTATAGATCTTAACAAAAACATAGTTGATCATAGAAAGATATCCCCCAAAAAAGAACGTTGGGATGCCCCATTATCACCTCGGAAGGAGCCTCCTAGGTACACAATTTTTAAGAATAAAACCTACATGGAGAGATGGGGAGAGAATGAAGATCATGACAAGGTTAGAAATGATGAACGGGAAGGAGAAAATTGAACTGAGACTACCTTCAGGTTCCCTATTTTAGACACTACACAGGATGTAAATATGAAGAATATCTCTCCTTCCTCCTTACCTATTTTCTATGGGAAGAGTAATGAAGACCCGGACACATTTTTGTTCGAGTTTGACATCCTCTGTAGAAGTTATAACTATCTACAAGATGATCACAAATTAAAACTTTTCCCTGCTACACTGAAAGACTCTTATTTAATATGTTTCATGAGATTAGGAGAATATAGTATCAGGACTTGGGAATATATGAAAACTACATTCTTGCGGAAATATCAAGAGTATTGCAAACCCAAAGACTCTCGAAATGATATTTTTAAGATACAACAACTGGAAGACGAGAGATTGGAAGATTATCTCAAGAGATTTATTTATAAATTACATAAATCTAAACAGAATGACCTTCGAGAAGATGCAGTATGAACACTCTTCCTTAAAGGGATCTCAGAAAACCTGGTAGAAAAACTTAATATCATGGCATCTGGCAATGTCTCCGACAAGTCCTTTGCACAGATTGGGGAGATGTGTATAAATTACTCTAGAAGTATGAGGAAATTTGGGAGAAATATTCAAGAGCCTTACAATAGAAATATAAAAGGAAATACTCTGAGTTTAGGAGGAGTCACAAGGACAGAGTTAGGAAACCTATTGGAAAAATTCAAAACTGATATTTCAGGAGCAATGGGTTCCCAACTAGATGCGTTACAAGCTAAGAAAAGGAAAGAAGAGGAATGTGTAGCGATGAGCATTTTCTATTCAAAATGGAATACTAAACATCCCCAATGGGAATGCCCATTAAATAACATCTCTGTATGTCATATCTGTATGAAGGAGCATCCAACAGACAGTTTCCCATCATTACCTGGGTTACAAGCCATATATTAAAGTGGTGACATTAGAAAAACCTCTAGGAGGCTTCCTTGGCAACCAAGGGATCCACCACCATATCGGAATTCGTCACCATAGCCCCCACCTTATTACCAACCCTACCAACCACCTCAATAGCGAAACACTACAAGTTGACAGCATTGGCCACCCCATTATCCTCCTCCTCCTCATTTTACTCGGTAGCAGTATTGGCCACAAGGGTGGACGGGACAGTCCTACCCCCAGTCACCACCTGTCTCTACATCTAATCATCCTTATCCTCAGCATTCAGCCAATACCCAACAATTTTTACCAAGGTTTGTGCCTCCAGTTCCTCTTATTACACAACAACCTCATCATTTCTAGAATACAAACCCTCCATGACCTACAATGTTACCTGCACAACTGATACTGAATCCAAATAATAAGCCAACTCAAGCTCTTAATAGCATTGAGTTGCAAACTCTTCCATCCTAGGTTATTTAGACTGTACCCGTACATGAGATACAATTACGATCTAAAAGAGTTGTGAATGACATACCCAAGTTATCAATCATCATTCGTGAAGAGAACGAAGAGGAAGAAGACCCCAATGAATTAATGAATGATACTATTTTGCAGGATGTGCCAAATATTCCACTGCATACCCATCCTCAACAACAACCAACTCAAGAACAAATAATCCCTCCATTTCCGGAACGATTAGCAATAGAAAAACCTGTAATCCATCTTGAGTATGACATTTTAAATGAATTAAAAAATGTCTGTGTCAAGATCCCTCTATTACAAGCTATTAAGGATATACCAATTTATAGTAAGGTAATAAAGGAACTTTGCATTAAGAAACCAGGAAAGAAACAAAAATGCCCCCCACTATTCATGTTATAGGAGAAATATCTGAATGTATGACTGACCAATCTAGAATTGCAAAGTATACAAATCCATGGAGTCTAGTAGTAACTGTTATATTAAATAATACTGCCATAGACAATACACTTATTGATTTAGGATTTGCTATTAATATGATGACCATTGCAGTCTTAGAAGTTTTAAAGTTGGGACAATTTATCTGACCAAACGCCTCAATTCTAGAACTAGCAAATCGTACTATGGTAAAACCTGCTGGGGTTCTGGATGACATTGTTGTATCAGTAGCCTCGTGGGAATATCCTGTTGATTTCATGGTAGTATAATCAAATTATCCTTCTAAAGGACATCCTATTATACTAGGAAGACCATGGTTGGCTACTGCCAACGCCTTCATAGGATGCAGGGACGGGGAAATGACCATTTCTAATGGGTTGTCCACGTAAAATATGGCTTTATACCCCCAAACACAACCTATAACTAAAAACTTGTGGTGGTTAGACTACCCCTTTGGGGATGAAAATATTGAAGATATTTTCTTTCCTAGTGACTACTCCTGGGCACTTCAGGAGAAGACTACTGAGAATGTGCTAAACCAATTTGTCTCTTCAACAACTTGTATATATTTTCCTCAGTCTTTTGCTCACTTGATCAAATTTTTAGGGATGAGTTTCAAGAAAATATGGCCCTCTCAACATTCGTGAATACACCATGTGTCTTTTCAATTGAATAGCATATAGGGTCTTATACCATACCTTGTGAAGTTAGCCCTAGAAAATTTTTACACATAAATGCTGGGTTAACTGAGAGTCAACAAGAACAATTGCTTAAGGTCCTTAAAATCCAATCCGGAGCATTTGCATAGGAATACACTGACAAGAAGGCTATACACCTTGACACTTGTATTCACCATATTTACATGGATACTAGTATATCCCCTATAAGGTAGCCTCAGAGGAGGATGAACCCTGCTTTGAAGGACATAGTTAAAGAAGAGTTACAAAAAATCCTTAATGTTGGTTTCATCTACCCAATTTCAAATAGTAAATGGGCATCTCCTTTACTGGTAGTCCAAAATAAATTTATAGGGAAATGGCGTATTTGTGTTGACTTCCATGAACTGAATAAGGCCACACTTAAGGTCTACTTTCCTTTGCCCTTCATTGACCATGTGCTAGATACCTTGTCCGTCAAAACAATATTTTTCTTTTCTCGACTGATATAGTGGATACAATCAGATTTTAATAGCACCTGAGGATCAAGATAAGACCACTTTTACATGCCCTTGGGGGACATATGCCTATATAATTTTTTCATTTGGCTTAGGTAATGCACTTGCCACTTTTCAGATTTCAGTTTTAGGAATTTTTGCTGATCTTATACATGACTGTGTAGAGGTGTATATGGATGATTTTATAGCCTATGGTAATACCTTTCAAGAAAATATTGATAATATTGAAAAGTTCTTGATCCAATGTCGGTAAAACAATCTAGCCCTTAGTCATGAAAAATGTAAAATGCTATTAACAGAAGGCATAGTTTTAGGGAATCATGTTTCCTCGCAAGGGATGAAGGTAGACCCTGCTAAGATAGAAGTAATTGTTGGTCTCCCCTCTCCAAAAAATCAAAAGGAAGTAAGAAAATTTCTTGGTCATGCGGGTTACTACCATCTTTTTATTGAAAATTTCACTAAAATAGTTGCACCACTGTTTAAACTGCTTATGAAGGATATAGAGTTCCAATTGACTGAATCATGCCAAAGTGATTTTGAGGTATTAAAAGCTAAACTGTTAGTGGCACCAATACTTAGGGGTCCTGATTGGTCCCTTCCTTTTCATTTATCCATCGATGCTTTTGACATAGCCATAGGAGGAGTTCTTGGTCAAAAATAAGGTCAAGCATCTTATTCCATATATTTTATTAGCAAAACTCTGACGCCTGTCGAACTAAATTACACTGTTACTGAGAAGGAGTTTCCGGCAGTAGTCTACTATATTAATAAGTTTCACCATTACATCACAAGATATGAAGTTTTTGTGCATATAGACCATTTTTCCATCATATTTTTTATTAATAAACCAATTACCAATGGTAGAGTGACTTGATGGCTTCTTCTATTACAAGAATTTAATATCACTATCGTCGATAGACTTGGTAGAGAAAATTTGGTAGAATATTTCCTCTCTCGTATTCAACATGAGGATGGTGCTAAACTAGTTGATGATACTTTCCTTGACAAACATCTATTTGTTGTGTATGTTCAAAACCCTTGGTTTGCAGACATTGCTAATTATTTAGCAACTTGGAAGTTACCAAACCACTTGTCTCCTCATGAGAAACATCAAATTGTCAACCATAGTTCTAGTTACTCTTGGGTTGATAATGACCTTTTCCATACCATCCCATATCTTATTATTAGACGATGTGTACGGGAGGACGAGATGACAGAAATATTTCGTGCATGCCATGATGGGCCATGTGGAGGACACTTTTCTGACAAGCGGACAACATACAAAGTGTTGCATTCTGGTTATTATTGGCCAAGCATTTTTAAGGATGCTACCAGATATGTTAGAGGATGTGATAGTTTCCAAAGAATGGGTAGACCTACATCATTAGATGAGATGCCTTTACATCCTCAAGTCATGATTGAGCCTTTTGAGAAGTGGGCTCTTGATTTTGTAGGACCAATCTCTCCCATGTCCCATAAGAATAAATACATCCTGCTTTGCACAGATTATGTCACCAATTGGGTAGAAGCTAAGTCTTTGTTTCTAGATACAGAGAAATATGTGGTAGAATTTATATATGAAGAGATATTCACGCAATTTGTTGTTCCTAGAGAAATCATCGCTGACCAAGGTTCTCAATTCACCTCTAAATTAATGAAATAACTTACCATAAAATATAGTATATGACATTGCAAATCCACACCTTACCATCCACAAGCCAATGGCCAGGTAGAATCAACCAATAAGGTATTGGAAGCTATCTTAACCAAAACTATTCAGCTACATCATAAACATTGGGCAGATGGACTGCCAGAGGCTTTGTGGGCCTATAGAATAACTTGGAGAAACACTACTAGACATACACCCTATGAGTTAGTATATGGGAAACAAGTCCTTTTACCTATTGAATTCCAAGTTAAGACTTTTCGTATGGCTGTACAATTAGGTATGCATTTAGAAGAGGCACAGAAATAATGAATCTTACATATTAATGAATTATATGAGATTAGGCGGGATGCACTCCAAAGGACAATGTTAATACAAAATCAACGAAAGAAATGGCATGATAAATTTATTAAGCAAAAGCAGTTTAATACCAGATATTCGGCATTGCTATTCGACTCAAGGTATAAAAATTTCAAAGGAAAATTAACTACCTGTTGGATGGGTCCATATGAGGTAGTTACAGCCTTCAATAATGGGTCAATAGAGATTAAGACAATTGATTATTCAAAAAATTCCTTTGTTGTAAATGGACACAGACTTGGACTTTATCATCAACCAATCTCTAGACAAGATTTAGTGAAGAACGTATTACAACAAAATGAGATGGAGCTGGTTGAAGAGGAAGTCATTCCTCCTCCTCCTGATTCTTAAACTATTGTGTGTTTCTTTTATGTACATATGTAAATATATCTTTATTTCTTTAATAAATAAAATTCATTTCTAATAGGCTAACTACATTTATACAGGGAATTTGATTGTATAATCATCTTATGGAATTTTGTCAAATAAAACGGGAAAGCTCTTTTCCTTTATCTAAACTTTGATAAAATTTATATGACTTTTTCTCGATGCATATGTTTTTGTTGCAAATAAAATTTCATCATCTAACAAGTGGTTTTGTAGTTTGATTACAAGAACCTTGTTTTTTTAACCAGACCATGAAATGTTGCCTAAAAAGGGAAGTGTTCTAAGAACTTATAATTCAACCTATTTTTTTTTAAATAGGGAGTTACAATGAAATTAAACTATTCCCTATATTATTTCTACCCACTTTCTTTGATGATTCCTTATGATATTATGGTGACTGATTCAGATAGGTATATTTCAAACTTATCATTAAAACAATTGCTTAAGACCTATTTTAATCATCTTGTGATTCAATGTTCTATTTTACACTTAAGGACTACTCGTTCATCCTGTACTCATTATCAAAACTTGTATCTTCAGAAATTTTTGAGAAAAATCAAGAATAAGTGAAAATCCTGCTTGTGGGGAACATTACTTCTTTTTTATGAAGAAGATAGACTGAGTAGTCCAAGAAAAACTTTAAGTTATTATCTTTTGACATGATTTATAATTTAGGCCATTATAAATTTTTCTTTACTTATAAGGTTCGCTTTCAAAAATCTGAAATATGTGTTTAGCAGGCTTGAATCGCTCTAGGTACCAACCAGCTTCCACATGTTAAAGAAAAAAAAACCTTTATACGAAGAAAACCTGTCGAAGTACTGAACAAGCTTTATGGCATCGAGTCCATGCTAAGTAATATATTTAAACAAGGAAGCCTGGTAAGTGCAAGTAAACCTATCGGGGTACTAAATAGGCTCACTGGAAGCGGGGCTATGCTTGCATGGTACCAAGATAAACCCTTCGGGGTACTAAAGAGGCCTATTGGCAGTGGGGCAATATTGGGTAAATGAGGTATGGTTAATGCATTACTATGCACATGGTTCGTAAAACAAAAGAGACTAAACAATCAAAGCAGAAAAAGAACAATACATGGTTAGGCCAATTCTTCATCATGTCATTAGAGAATGGCTGTAAGTTGGACTTGGGACTCTATCATCTACTTCAATAATATCTAGGCTATAATTATTCTAGAAATGGGACCCATATTTACAGAAATCTCATGAACTCTAGGGTGCACTTGAAATATTCTTTAGATGACGGGATATCCCTAAAATGAGATATGGATGACTAGTTTCTCCTATGGAATTTTTCGCATCAATTATACTCTTGTTATTTGTATAATATTCTTAAGCAATGTTATTCTTGATGGAAATACATATCTAAATCATCTCCATTTACCAGTTAGTATTTCTTTTTCTTACTAAAATAATAGCAGCATTTTTAGAACTATTTGTTATATTATTTGGACCTCAGTCAGATTTTCTTTGATGGCTTGAGGACATGCCATATTTTTGGTTTGGGGGAAGCTTAGAAAGTTTCTAAATGACTTTTTTTACTTTCTTAAAGTTTATAAAAAGTTTCATTTATTTTTGACAAAAGTGTAGATGTTTTCAGGATAATGCAATTAAGGGAAGACTGTTTTAATTCATGAGGGACAATACAATGAAGGTTTAATAAAGTTGGTTTACATCATCATATTGTGTGCTTACAACCCAAAAAGTTTACTGCATAATTAGCAATAGTTAGATTCAATAAACCGTATATTTTTATAGAAAATCTATATGAAGGGTCGAACGTCGGTTCGAATGAAATTCCAAATGACTATCTGAATGAAAACTATGATATTATAGCACCAATGGTTAAGTTTGTTAAGGTGTTAGCTTATTTTTTGTTTTTGGGTAAAAAGTTAAATTAGCTAAACTATAACCATAATTATTAAGTCACATCCACATGCTTACAAAAGCATTATGACTCCATTAGGACTAATTTCGACCTATGAGTTTGATTATGATTTTGACATAATATGATCTCATTTAAACTCTATATGGATGTGATATGATTGTAGGATATTTTCAATCATCGTTACACTATCATTATCTTTATCCTCTTCCCCAATTACATGCAGAAACCCTCAAGTGATTTATCATCTTGCTAATTCGGATTATTATGATTTTCAATGCATTTTATGGAATTACATCGAGTAATGTATTCAACCTATCCAAAGTTTACTTTGGACATGTTTGAATTTATCAAAACCCTACAAATTCATTAACGCATGTGTCCTTTTGACGGAACATGATTCAAGATTTCCCATGATGGAATCATCGTTTAAACGTGCCAAGTCATTGTCTGTGATCATTCAATTGCTCTAATGGATCACATTTTAAACTAACACCCTTGTGTATTTCATTCCATTCTGTCACCCTCACTTACCTTCGTCCCGCTAGAGCGATTTAGTCACCATTTTCCTATATCCTCTAAAAACCTTGCATCTTTGCCTCTGTTTGAACAATGCCTAACCGTCTTGAGCCTAAAAGCTATCAAGATTTGTTCCAGATGCCGAAATTTTGAGAATGCAGGGATATTTTCTTTCGAGTAGGATGGAATCCATTTCTCCATCTTTTGCAGGGGTATGACGTGAAAATTTCGTTGATTTTTTAGAAAGGGTTTGATGGTAAAATGGCCATGGTTGGTCATCTCCTTTTTCCAGTAACTGAAGAGACCATTACAGTCATGACTAAGATCCCAAGAGAAGGCACTCATTGGCATAAACATTTGTTTCTTCCACGGTCAACCTACGATTTCGCTCTTAAGTCAGGTTACCAACATGTTGTAGGTGCTAAAGGATCTGACCGAGAATGGATTAAGTCAGAATACCTCAACCCTATTATAATCATCATCCACCTTTTAACTTGTGCGGGTAAGTTTAATGTGTTCAAAGCTTGTCATCTTCGCTTACCAGCACATGTTGTTAATCAGCAGTTCCTCAATTTCACATTTTATTTCCTCAAAATATTGGAGAAAATGTCAAGTCAAGTTAGGAAGAATACAGTAAATCCTAGGGGTAGTTTGTATCACCACAGTTTGATTAAGCTCCTAATATTGCATTAGCTCAAAGAGAGGAATCAAAATTGGGATAATTTCATGTTTAAAGTCCTGAACCCTCACCTAAATTTTTGAAAATGCCCTAGGCATGCCCGTAACTGTGAATCCAGTCAAACACCTTCCATAGAGAATAAAATCCCTAAAATTGTGCACATTGACGAAGATACACCAGAGGCAAATTCCCCTGCCCATTCACCTACCCCTTTCAAACTCGTGTCTGCTGAATTTTTACCTTTTCCGCGAGTTCGCACCAGGAACCGAAAGGTGAAGTCTGTCCAGACCACGGTTCATCCCATCATTCAGAACGATCATCCAGACAGTGTGGCTGAAGCAAATAAATCCATCAATGATTCACCTTTGTTCACATTGGCCATTGTTTCAGCCGATTTGCTCAAAGACACTGCTTGTGAGACTGTCCCTACACCTTCTTAGGGCATGGGTCCTGAAAGAAAAATCCCTTCTGTTGTTCTTGAGACACCATCCAAGGAATTGAATCTGCCTCCAGACTCCAAGCAGCCCAAAGAATCATCCACTCCTCATCAGCAGATAGTAGACCAACTAACTCAAGAGTTGGTGTGATCAGCAAGTCAAAATGAAGAATACGCCAAGATAATTGCAAATATTCGACAAGAGATCAGGAGTTGCATCTTCAAGTTAAGACTGTTGAGGACCTTAATAAGGCCATTACTTCTTAACATGACTCTCAATAGGAGAGGCATGATGTTTTAAAAGCACATGCCAAAAAATTGAAATTTAAGTCCCTTGTTTCATTGGCTAAGTCGAAGGAAGCTGCTGACAGTACAACTCCGCCGTCTTCCTAAACTCCATTTTTTTTCTTAGTGGGACCTACCATCTCTCTGGTTTGGGGGAGTGTTGATCCCAGTTTTGTCAATATTCTTGGCTGGCAATTTACTCTTTTGGAATCTATTTTGTCACCTTTTTGACATATTTATTGTCATACAACTTGTCATTCAACCCAAGTACGAACGCATTTGGAATTTATGCAAGTTGTGGTTTATTTTTATTATTTTGTGATTTTACTAAGAAATTATGTGATATTTGGAAATATGTCGGATATATGAATTTGTTTTGTAGATCATAGTATTTAAATGAACCAACATTGGAAACGCATTCACACTAGATACGCGCAGAGCATATCCATCTCGCCATTCAACCCCTGATCAACCTGCGCAAAACGGTCTTAAATTGTTCTATTGTCCATGTTTTTGATGTTACGATGGTCCTTTATCTAAGAAGGCTTGCCATCCTGATTTCTCCATTTGACACCATAATACACAATCCACATCAATGAAAATCTATACGCTATAGTATGCACGAGGAGAACCGGCGTGCAAGAGAGAAGGAGGAGGACTGTGCATTGTCATATGGTTTTTTGTTCACCATAAAGGTCAACTATTTTAGGAGGTATCGACCACTAAAAGGGTCGAACCTCTCATCCTTGTAAACATTATATACAGTTGCCTCCAAGCGAGAGCATAGTTAGCTAGTTTGTAAATCTGTCAGTCGACATTAGAGAAGAAGCTCTATAAAAAATCTGTTCTGAATGTTAATATAAGTTCTATTTTTGTTGCATATACATGTCCTTGTTCTTGTGAGTGATTGATTGAAATGCCACCCTAATTTCTAAGATGTCCCCTCAACAACCAATGGTCTCCATTTCTATGTGTGTTCTTGTTATCTCCTTTCTTGCAGATAAGTAGTTTCTATTTCTGTTTTGTTTATGCAAATTGGTTTCTTGTCAGTTGATATTATTCATTTCCTTGTTTCCTGTAGAATATGTTTTATTATGAGTAATGATGTGATGTTAGTATAATTTGTATTTCTTGAATTAAAGTAACCAGTCACGCGCGTAGTTTATTTCTAGTTTTCCTTTCAGCTTTCCTTCCAGTTTCTCTTTCAGCTTAATGTCAAATGTTATGTTTGCAATTAGATAGAATTTAGTTAATTTAGTATCTTAGGTTTAGCTTGTATTTAGAATTAGTTCTGTCAATTCTGTTTAGCTATAGACTAGCTTCAATTATATTCAATATTTTTTCATTTCATAATAGGGAGTAGTCTCTTTACAACCATATACTAGTACCAGTAACCTCTTTGTTATTTCAATTATCAACTAGGTTCAATTACTGTCCTTTATGCATATTATTCTCATATGCACGAAATTAGCTGATATTTAGATCATCTAGGCCATTTATTTCCTAAATTCCATTGTTTTCCTCATACGGACTGTCATTCGGACCGTTCGTTCAAACTGTCATTCAACCCTTCATCAAACTGTTTTCCATTTTTTTAAGCCTGTTTAAAGTTTTGTTTCTTTAGCTTTTGAATTATGTTATGTTTTGTAATTAGACAATGGTTATATCTATAATTAGGACTTTATTCTAGATCATTTAAAGTATCTATCAAGTTCCATCCCTATCTTTCACCTCCTTTTACCTTAGTATGTGTTGAATTGTGTTTTGTTATGTCTCTTTTGTTTCTGATTTCTCCATTCATCAATGTTGTAATGTTTGGTAATTATATCTCTAGTTTAGTTTAATTTATCTTTGTGTATATTGAATTTAGGATTAGACATGTTAATTTCTAAAGAAGCACACCATTACTTTGTAAATTGATCGTAGCATAGGACCTGTTTCCTTCACTGTGTGGTTACTAAAAAGATTCATAGAATAGGATTTAGAGGAGTTTTATTTATTAGGTCTTTTACTTGTTCCTAAGTCATATTTTCCTCACATGTGTTTCATATAAGAGTAGTATACCTTCAACTTTCATGTAATTTATAAAAGAGTTTTGTTTCTTAATTAATAGATTAGTTGTTCATTATTTTTTTTCCCATTAATGTCATTTGCTTATGGAATAAATCACAATGTTTACTATTACATGTAACTATACACTACATAGTTTACATTTATTTGTAGAAGTTAAGTTAGATCTAATCCCATTCAGCTTCTTTATTTCTTTCGAAATCCATTTTAATACACCTCCTTCTCCAGTACCAATAACCATGAATGCATATCCTTAGAACAATCAAGGAGAGTGGAGCTAGATAAATTGGTTCAATCACTGTATATTTGTCAAACCACATGTATAGTTTAGTTATTGGGGTTCTTAGATTAATTAAATAATAATAATATTGTATCAAACAACATAATATTTTGTAAGAGTTCTAAATCTGTTCTAAACCTTTCTAATTCACATATTAAGAAGCAGAATAATTAATTAATAAAGTACACTGTAAAGGAGTAGTTTACTTTCTTAGAATAGTGTTATTTATAAAATACATAGTTTATGGTGGATAGAGTAGAGTAGTATAGCTTGATAGTTCTCTAATACAGTAAACTTGTCTCGAACTAATTACCTTAGTAGTTGAATTTCTAGAGTTTGACTCGGTTTTTCATTTTGAAATATCTTTTGATCTTTTCTTCATTAAAATATTTCCATGACACCTTTGGAACCCTTCTACCTTCGCATATATTTTGTATAAGCTCTAATATTACAAACCTCAGTCGATAATTGAATATTTGGTGAATTAATTAAGACAATATAACACCCAACAACTTCTAACATTTAAATGTTGGCAGGAAAAAAATATTGATTTTTTTTTATGAATTACAGTGATACTTCGTTCAAGCTACGTTGGTGCACCGCCTTATACACTGCATTTTATATGCTACATGGTAGTTCTTTCAACATGGATCTTGTTCATATGTTCTATGTTCAACATATTTTATGGTTGTGCTCTCCTACAATAATTGTTATGACTTCGTTCCTGCCTATATTTCATGTTTAAGTCCGATCTCCATTTATGTTCCTAAAACTACTTCTATTGTTTATTGTTGGTGTTGAATCCTTGTTTTTCCTTCATCCAATCAACAAGACTGTAGGTGCTATACAATACTGCTGGTACAAGCCTTTCTCTTTCTTCTACTAGTACAGGTTCATCGCTCTTTTATGTATTTATTTCTTTACCTTTCTTTCTTTTCTATAAGAATAAGACATGTGCATAGAATAAGGAAATAATGTTCTAAAAAACAACTAGTAAGAAGAAAGAAAAAATCATATCTTATAAATGTAAGCTAAAAATATGAACTTATAGTAGTTTTACCAGTGCTCAATTTCCTGCTACCATTCAATAATAAAAACTAATCCAAAGGCTTTAGCAATACCAGGGTTATGCTGACAAGCTCTAGCGACAGGAATTAAAACATCTCTCCTTAACATCATATCATCCTTGACTATATGTAACTATTTTATCATCATTTTGTGGTTCCATGGTAGACACTGTTGAGATAAGTTAACAGGTGATTTGTCAAAATTTTCCAATTTTGATACAAAAGCTAACTGGTCTTTATCTCCTTTGTATTAAGGCGTGGAATTTCTTACATGATGAAAAGGGTTCATCAACACTATTGGAAGAAAAACCATGCACCACCTGAAACAACGAGAGAATATTATCAGAAGGATATAGGCATAAAACAAGTTACAAGAGAATAATGTGGTTGCACCCAGAATACATCAAACACACTTTTGCTGCAAAGTCCAGAAGCAAAGTGTTATCACTAGAAGATGCACCTTGACTGCATAAGGAGCATGGCTAGTGAATCTTTAAAATTGGCTTAATGGGTAACTGAGTTGATAGAGTGATGGAGGTATAACAATACAAAGATCAGGCTAGGTTTAAAGATCAAACAACAAGAAATGTATCATTGTAAAATACAGTAATAAGAAAGACTAGGAGCATGAATTTATAAAGAATGAATCTGGTTCTGCAATAGGACATTTAAAGGTAATTGCACATCTTTATAAGAATATTGTAATGGATTATCAAGACCACACACAAGATAAAATCATAACTAGCTACAATTCATGTATAAAAGCAAAACAGGCTCATGATTATAATCAATTCAAAGCATCCATCCTACATAAAGAGAAACAAAGTGCATGCATGCCCTGCCAATACTATCTCAGCCCTCTCGGCTGGAACTCCTCCTCACAATGTTTTTACAATGAAATATATATATAAGACAACAAAGCTAACATCTTTAGCATTTTTTGGATCTAGTCTAATGAGTTTTTGCCAAGTTTGGATAATCAAACAAGAAAATGACCCATGCCCCTATTTAATAGGGTTATACTTCTACTATGACTAAAACACTTAAATGAAATTCCACTTGCATTCATGGATGAGTATTGATGAGCTCTCTGAGGAAGAGTTATCATCTGTCCCTAAAAATGCTCCAGCCAAGTCGAATTTGGAGTTTTTGACCAAAATTTGTGAAATTTGTCATCTATAGGAATTTGGTAGTGCAAAAACTTATCCTTATTACAATCTTCTAAAATTGGCATGGTGTATTTGCATGTCCTTCTAATAGCTGCTGCATTTCAGCATGATGTCCTTCTGTATTAAGGGCTTTTCCTTCCTCCACGTCCTTTAGAAATGTCAAACAATGAAGTGACAACTAAATGAGACGAGGAATAAGACATCTTCTTTGAACATTCCTTCTTGGCTGTTTTTCTCTAATATGTTGATGGTCCAAACTTGCACTTAAAAAATCATAGTTGACAAAAGACAGAACTTCACTAAGAAAGATGACTGCTATGATATTTGAGCAACATAAATAATTAAAGTAATCAACTCTGCCCTTATATGCTAAGAACAGAGCCCTACAACAACTATATTTTGCCTTCAATTGTCCAAAGTGTCATCATCATCGTTGGGTAGAGGCTGTGCAGCAACAGCTGCAAGATCTGCCTCATACTGCAGTTGTGTGGCCATATCAATCTGAACCTCTGGTGGAGCAAGAGCAGGTGACTTCACAAAATGAAGCTTGGGATCCCCAGAAATTTTCCATGCAAGATAAAGATATGGCTTCTAAAAATTGTAATTACTTTTAGCCGATATTTCATAATATTGAAGATTCTTTTTCCTGTGGAAAGTAACCTGCTTGGATTTAACTTGTCTGTTCTTCACATCAACCTTGTTTCCGCAAAGGACAATAGGAATATGTTCACATACCCTCCAAAGATCTCTGTTCTAGGTTGGTACATTTTTGTAGGTGAGACGTTCAGTAATATCAAACATAATTATAGCACACTAGACATGAATGTAGTAACCATCTCGTAGGCCACCAAACTTCTCTTGGCCAACCGTATCCCAACAGTAAAATCGAATCTTCCAACAATTAGTGTAAAAATCGAGAGGGTGAACCTCAACCCCAATGGTTTTTTGTTCAATGAATGGCTCCTTCTTCAAAAAGACCTGAAAGATGGCATTCGTCGGGACTTGGTGACCGCTAGGGACATGTTTGAAAGTCCTCACTAAATAAGAGAAAACTCAAATATTTATCTTCAAACCATTTGAGTGGATGGATTCCAGAGACTAAACTTCATCAAGATTAGCTGCTTTCTGTTTTAGCTTTAAAAGTGTTGATTCAATTCTCACAAGCGAAAAATGATGTGAGTTCTACATGCGTTTCCTGAATTTCACAAACTCTACCACTTTGGAGTAATTACAATGACGATAAGCTAGAAATGTAATATATACTGCTTCTTTCATGTAATCTTCATGGAACTTTAGGTCTTCATTAATTATATAGTTTAATTGAGACCAAAGAGGCGAGGACAACAACTGGGTGAAAATATGATGTGACATTGACTCTTGTATTGAAACACTACCACTGCACACTGCCGGAATCCAAATAATTTGATAATATAGATCTGGTACCAACACAAAGTATAAGGAAATATCATGTATACATAAACAAAAGAAAATATTTTTTGAACATGGATGTTTAATATCTGGCATGTAACAGCCTTGTACAAAATGACATCCTAATCTAAATTCAATGGCCATTGAATTCATAACTTGTGGCTGCAATGTAATCTACCCATAATCCTGTGCTCCCTTCTGAGATCCATCCCTCTTTGTTAATGCAATAACATTCAGCTTGTTATTAATGGAAGAAGGGAGATAACTAAATTCAACTCAGAGGGAATAATATTCATAGAAAATTTTGATTCTAGTCCTGGACATCTCCACACTAGTACCAAAAAAAATCTCTCATTTTCTCGGAGAGAGCTTTCATAGGGAAGTTTATAGGCAATTGAAAACTCCCAAATAGTTGGATCATGGCTGGAAAATAGCTAGAATCCACTCCAGAAAGGACAAATCACATATACTACTTATGGAAGAGGATACTCTACCTTTCTATTCCAACCAAATAAATATCAAGACATCATTTTTGGAAGTAGGCTATAATTAATGGGCCCTTGAAGATTGTACTTGGATTGTTTGTCACTTGAATTAAACCCCGAGGACATCCCAACCTCATCTCCTATTTGGTTAAGGTTGTGGCATATTCCATATACACATTATTACCAATTCTGTCACCAATTTTCTACTATTTGAATTCTTAAAGAGAAAACCCACATCATGAATTAGGTTGTAGACGTTGCAGCTATGTCGAAGAAGAAAGCTAAATATTTATAGAACTACTATATAATTACTTATTACAAAATCATTCTCCATAAGTTATTTGTAAGGGTTTAGTCTAAAATCTACCAATTCTTAAAATATATAAATTCCATGGCAGAAGGAAGTACCGTGAAATTTTTTTGATCAATTTTCTTTTGCAATAAGGGGTGCATAATTTGTAGGTCATGTAAATTGAAGTTTTTGAAAATATATAACTTTAGGCACCGATGGTTTCTCAACTAATTCATTACTTACATATTGGGCAACTTCATATTGAACCTGTAGTTGCAAAGATGTTTCGTATTGTGTGTACTTTGGGGCAGCATCTTTATCCTCTACTTGAATAATAGAACATGCACCTCCATTTTTATTATCAATGTCTAATGAATTCAAGCCACTGGTTGTTGCATTTGAAACACCAAAAGTAGGAGCAACCTATGGCGGCCGACCAGCCAAAATTTCAATTTCCTCACTATCCTAGTCATCTATATTAGCTCACTTAGCAAAGTTTGATTCGCTTAGTAGAATAGATTCCATTAAATGACTACCATTTATATGACTGCATTCTGCAATATTATAGGCATGTTGGACTGCAATATGCATGGTTCATTGTCATTCTATTAGCTATAGGTGATGCTATTCTCTGAATCTACAGCTACGGAACGACGATGTAGTTCATTGTTGTCTGAATTTTTTATGTTATAGTTTTTATCCATTATGA
The DNA here is from genome assembly GCA_001517045.1 of Pseudotsuga menziesii. Classification (NCBI taxonomy): domain Eukaryota; kingdom Viridiplantae; phylum Streptophyta; class Pinopsida; order Pinales; family Pinaceae; genus Pseudotsuga; species Pseudotsuga menziesii. The sequence continues at coordinate 22,392 of LPNX011228285.1, read as the reverse complement.
CCTTCGTTAAAACATCCACTATCATTAGAGGAGGCTGTAGTAGAGGTTTTTTGAATTTTTTTTTCCAATCTTGTAACACTAAAAAATTCTCCTCTATGACCTCTGCTACAAGGGATTTTCCTTCTAGTGATTAGTAGAAGGTTGTAATATTTTCATAATGGATTCCTTAAAATGAGAATTCTTAACTAATTCAGTTAAAGGAACAGGAATCTTAATTTTTCCAATTTCTTGTTCAAGATTGAAAGAACCAGGGATTTTCAACATCCTTTACCTCAATATTCTTAACCTTACTACGTAGTTGATGTTTCTTTTTCTCTGCCTCTTTTGCCAACATTTTATATTCCACTGCTACAAATTTCTTCTCAGGAGTCTAAAAACTTGTTTTCTTCCCATATTTGAGGTCATACTTCTTCTATTGATTTAACTAGAAGACATTCTCAAATTTGTCTTGGAACTTCCCTGTCAACAAAGATTGTTCATATTCATCTTATTTAAGAAAACTTACCAACTGATTTTCATCCAGCAATTGAACATCAATATGTAACTCTTCAACCACTTCATCGTTTATCTCATCAATTTCATCATATACAACATTTTTCAAAGGAGGCTGAAATTTTTGGTCTTCATTCTCTCTCCTCTCTCTCTCTAGAAGAACTGAGGATTGAAAGGCCTACAAAACTGATTTGGATTTCTATTGGGAATTTTCGGTGCAGGTCTATTTTGAATTTTATTGTTAACCTCTAGTTTAGTCAACTTGGAATTTAAGTCTTTAATCATCTTTGTCATTTCATCAATTTTGTGGTATTTAGACTTAGTGCCAGAGGTTGAAAGTTCAACTTCTTTTTTCCTTTTTTCTTTTGTCAATATCCTGATACTAAGGCTTAATTCTAAGCCTATCAACATCCATAATATTAGACTATACTTCTAAAACAACTTCTTTCATATTACAAGGATATTGACTCTTCTTTATCTAAGATATAGGAAGAAATATGCATCGAATGTATTAAAAAATATGAGTTTGGCGGAAGAATCTATGGGTTTAATTTCAGCACGGATATTACTATACATTTTATTAAATCTTTTACTAAAATCAACCACATATTCATCAATTTTTCTTTTAAGAGCCCCAAATTTTGTGATATAATACATATAGTCTTTCTTATCTCCCCATTGTTTCATGAAGGCTTCTTCTAGTGCATCGATTCCATCATTTCAATTAGTAGGTAACTCCCAAAACCACTTTCTAACTTCCCCATATAGGATTTGAACAAAAACCCTCATCCAAACATTTTGATCTTCAATATTGAGATTATCTGTGTAACTGTAATAGGCATTGAGATTTTGTTCTGCAATAGTTTCTCCTTTCCCATTAAATCTTGGAAGGTACTTAAGATAGTCTCCATTAGGGAGCTCATTCAAAGGTTGAGGCAACACTAAAGGGACATACCTAGAAAACACAATGGCATCAATCATATTTGGAGGTTGACCAACCATTTTTGGTACTGTTTGACTTTGTGAACAAGATGGTACTTTTAATTTAGGAGGAGAAAGCGATCATGAGACAAAAGCAGATATAGATTGTAACCAAGGAACAAACAATTCAGGACTAGGAGTTTTTATCAATGGGGTTTTAACAATATCATCCAATAATTATTCTATGACAAAAGGGTTTATGAAATATTTAAATTTAGATATACCTCCTTCGGAAGGAATAGCTTGAGGAGTTTCCAATGAAGAGATTAATACCTCTTTTTTTATCTTTTCAAATATCTTAGGTAAAAATTTGAGAGGTGTACCAAGAAAAGTAACGTCTTCCTCTGTCTCCAAGGAGAATGAAAATTTTGAGAAGAAGGAGTAACTTCTTGCAAAATCTCAAGTTTAGGAGGCTTTTGAAAGACTACAAGCCTAGGGTTTTGGATCGGCTCAAAGTTGTTTCAGAATCAGGTAAATCAAGAATTTCAACTTTAAACTTGATTTCTTCTTCAGGTTGAAACACCTCAAATTCATGGGATAAAATTGAAGGGATTGGTTTTCTTTCTTCTTGACCTAAAGGTAATGATTCTCCTACTAAAAAACCTAGATGATCTCTCACATAAGTATATGCAAATGATACACTTATAGATGCAGATGGAGATATCTAATGAGCTCTACCTTCTCTGATGATTTCCTCAAGATCAAATTGGGTTAGAATTAGAGGAGATGATGGGTTTCCTCGAGTCCCATTCTTCTTGGAAGCCATAATTATATAATGAATTTACAAGGTGAAAACTGCAGTTTTAATAGGTCTATCTTTACTCATCCTCAAAACAAATATAACCTTTGTCACACACCTAGGGAAAATAGCTTCGTGTCTTTGATCCCAAGCAGCGACACCAGAAAATGTAATCCCTAAGGTATTCATTGGACTATTATAGGGAAAAGCTAGGGAAATTAGGAAGGAAAATTGAATACATTTGGTTTATTTTTAAAATGGTTATATTAAAGGTAAGCCAACAAAGGTCTATGTATGATATGTGAACTATACATTCAACAAAAATGGCTATGAACTGACATGTTACAAATTATGAACTGAATGTATATCAAAGCATATAGATAGAACTAGAAACAAATACATGAAAGAAGTAAGCTACAATTTTCATGCATTCATATCTCATCCAACATATAACAACATTATATCTAGGAAACTAAAAGAAAACAGAGCAAAATTTACAGGCAACAACACATACAACATACATGCTATTAGTTCTGTAATTTATAGGTATGCAATGCATTCAACCCTATGATCAAATAGATAATGAAAAACAAATAAGATGGAAAAAAAGTTCACAAGTCATAAAATCTCAAATGTTCATAGGAAACTGTAATGTATACTTACAAAATTACAAGACCATCCAGTGGCATCCAAAAATCGAACCCCTTTTTTCTATTAAGATTTACAATATATACACCTTTCGTAATGACATCTAGATTCTACCTTGAGGTTTTATAACCGTCATTTTTACTAAAACTAGTCTTTTAAATCAAAGAATTATTCGATTCAACAAAATAGTTCTAAGATTCTACTTTAATGGGACACATCATCTAATTAGAAGTTGAGTCTTTAAAAGTATTAATTAATTTGATACATGTAAAAATAAAGCATATGGAATAATATTGATAAAAAATTATACAAGTTTAGTAAATAAGAAATATAGAACCTAAAAAATTGACAATCGCTTTCATAACATTGCTTCATGTGTATGAAAAAACCCTATCTCTTATAACAACTACCTGAAAAATCTTGATCTTAAGTTCATATGATCTCTAGAGGTCGATTTTGATTCTGCATGGTGTCCTCTAGAATGTGTGTACTCAAATCAGTCAAAATTCCCAACTTCTCACTACTTTCCAACCTTTTCTTCCTTTGTTGTATGCATTCTTGCTTCTAGTATCTTTTCTGTTTGAGAAGTTTAGCATTGATATTCTTCAATTGCTGGGAAAATCTACAAACGTTTGTAAATATGATCATCAATTTATCCTTCTTGTCACCAACTCTATGTGCTTTATCCTATAAAAACTTGTTTTCTTGCCTAAGTGAACTAACTAGACCCTTATACTTCTTAAGTTTCTTCTTTAATATATGATTAAACTCATCCGCATTGTTTTCAGGTTTGAAGGAAGCAAATTCCTCTAGATCTGGGTTCAGTGTAACTAGGTGTTCCTCTTCAGGCCTCTCATTCATGATAGGTTCCACACAAGGCTTCTCCTTTTCTTCCTCAAAAACAGTAGGAGTATTAGGTTCTGTTTCTAGAAAACACGGTATCGATGATTGACGGATTCCTCTAGGATAGCCAAAAAACTGAACAACTCTAGGCTCTCCTTTTCTAGTGATGCCCCTAATTAATCTTTAGAAGCTTCCTCAAAACAAACTATTCCTTTATGTCTACCTACTACATGATCATTCTTCACTTGGACTGGGTTCTGTATCACAACTTTTTCCTTTTGATTTTTTGTCTTTTTGCAATCTCATTTAGAGAAGCCTCAAGGTCAATGACCTTATTCTCCTTTAGAGAAGGATCAAATCAGGCTTTAAAATAAAGCCTTAACTTATTGGTTTATCTGGTATGTGGTCCTTGAAGTGAATAGGGCTTAGGCTTACTATGTTTCCTCGGATTTTCAACTTGGCCTTTGTTATCTATGACATTGGATTCATTTTTAATCTTATGTGGGATGATTTTCAGAAATGGGTTGCTTTAATGCCCCTCTCATTCCGTGTGTCATCATCCTTCCTTCTTCTTCTTTTATGTTTGTCTGGGATGGTTCAAGGCTAGGGTTTTTTTATTTATTCTATGTAGAAAAGTGTAATCTTGTACTAAAAGAATCCTCAGGCTCTAACTTGACCTTGTGTTTCCTAACTGCTTGACCTTTGCTTTCCACATTTAAACTGGGTCAAGTGAATGAACTGTGAATTTCACTAATATCACACATTTTTGTAGATTTTGTTTTTGTAGAAGTGGGTTTGACAACTTCAAGAGGGGTCAATAGGTTTTTTGGGGTTACAAATTCAAGAGACAATAGAAATTTCTCCCACTTGTGATTAAATTTTCCCAGTTCTTGTATAATTAACAACTTAATCAAGGCTTGGTGGTAGATACCATGCTGTCTATTTGGGGATTTTCTTTCCCTAGCGACCATCTTCGTTAAACTTTTCAGAAAATAAAACGACAAATTCGTTGGGGAAATTATGTCTAAATGCAAAAGAAAACGCATATGGTACAAGTGGACCATGTCGTGCCTTCCCTCTCTAGTTATGTATCTTTTCACGAGCTTGAGAGGATGGTTATATTCTATTTTGAGCCATATTCTTGGTATTCCCCTACGCAATATGCATTTTGATGATTCACCAACAATAAATGATTATGTTCTAGAGTACTAACACCTTTTAACTTGAACCATCACTCTTGCTCTTGCGACAGTTCACAAGAGATAGTTATAGAGTTTTTTGAAACTGGGAATGTGAGATACCCTACTATCACAATTTTTTCGTCAAAATTATTTGCAAAGGCCTAGGTAAAAGTGGTAAATGGTCTTGTAATTTCAGGAAGAAATGAAACCATCTAGCTTGTTTGAATTTCTGCCCAAATTCTAGATATGCTTCTAGCACTTAAAGACCCATAGGTTCATACCTGACCGATTGTATACTTCATCTTGACGCAATTCTTAGTATTTTGACAGAAAAAAAATATGTAGAGAGATGAGATATTCTCCAAGGTAATGACTAACTCGGGAAAGGAATGGATAATAAAATCCCGATCTATTGAGATGTAGAATTACTCCGAAGTTGTTTCATGATTTCCCATGATCTCCACGTATTTGTTGTTGAAACTTGATGTGACTAGAGGTGAACGCAGTAATGAATATTTTGACAATTTTGTAGTGTTGCTTAATTGATAACACGGTACAACCTCCAAACAATTGTGTAGCACAGTTGCATAATCATTCTGTAACATAGATACATAACTGTTCTACAACGTAGCTCGCCTAGAATAGTTCTATCCTTTGAGTCAATTTCATTTCTTCAATCGTTAAAGTATGAACACAAGAATAACACCTACAAGACTAACAAGATAGCAAACATTATGCAAACTTTGTGCCAACTCTATCATGCTTAACACTAATTATCAAATTGAAAACATAAAAAAATACAATAGGCATAAAAATCATGTAACATAACTTCAAGAACAAACTTTTCTACAAATTTAAGATAGGTTTAAAGAATTAAGGCCTCAAATTTTTGAAAGTAGACGACACATGATATAAAAATAGATCTTTTAATTTAAATATTAAAGACTTGAAAAATTACTATAGCCTTTGGATGATATGTTTATATTTATATTATGCTTTTTTTCTTTATTTTAAACATAAGTGTAGATCAATATTATAAAATTGTAAATGGATTATAACCAGCGTAGATCCAAATCCTAGGCTCTATCAAGCGCGGAGAGGGATCAAATCTCTTCGTAGGTATCCATTGATTTGATTCAAACCAAAAGACACATCTTTTTATTTAAGGTCCACATATAATATTTTATTATTAATATTTAATATTATTTATGGCTTACATATAATATTTATTATTATTTTTTATTTTGCTATGAACTAACATTACAACATTTCCCCATACATGGTTTTAAAACCATATGCAAGGCCCTCCTACAACCATGGGTTGTTTAGGAGGCCTTGCACATGGTCTTAAAACCATTTGCAAGGCCCTCCTAAACCATGTACAATAAAACTATGGGTTGTTTAGGAGGCCTTGCATATGGTTTTGAAACCATAAACCATGTGCATGGTTTTAAAACCATAAAACCATAGTTTTAAAACCATGTGCACATGGTTTTAAAACCATGCACATGGTTTATGATTTTAAAACCATGTGCAAGGCCAACATTTTTATTATTTTGTTAAGTAAAAACATTACAACATCTCCCCCATATTGTGTTTTTTTACTCACCCATATATTTTTACGCATAATTAAATTTTTACTTTTTTATTGTTTTGTTAGTTACGAAGATTACAACATCTCCCCCATATTAGGTTTTTTCTAGCTGACATTTATTTTGGCCTATAATTAAAAAAATTATTTTTTATTAATAAAGTAACGTTACAAGATCTCCCCCATACTGAGCTGTAGAGCACCTCTCAGCGCAAAGACTTTGATTTATATATTATAATTATACAATGGTTTCGAAAGATTAATGATGAAACCAGTCCAACTTTTAACTTTATTTCATGTAGAGACACATATTAGTATGAGTATGAAATTAAAACTATACATGATTTTAAAAAGGATACCACTAATATTTAAAACCATATTTTTGTATAAAATTATAGTTAAATGAACCAAAATCATTCAGTGAGAAATATTGAATGGCATGTGAAAAGAATCACTCGTAAATATCTTAATTATATATCAAAGTTTATATGGTAACCGACCAAACAATTTATGGATTTTTCTACTTGGGATTAAGGATTACAGACGCAAGTTAACTACAATAGATAACATGGATAAGGCTTTTGAACACAAAACACGATTAGAATTCCTACAACAAAAGGAGTAGCAGCTAAGCTTATCTCAGAGAAACTTTACTGGTTAAATGAATGTTCAAACATGAACAGCTCACCACATTTATTCAAATTTTTTGGATACAATTCCATTAGTATGTAATTTATGGTTTTTCCAACTTAAATGAAATAGTGAATAAACATATATGAAAGAAATTACATGATAAACCAAACTACAAGCTTTTCATTCAAATCTTTTAGAGATGGTTAACTCATAGCAAAAATAAAAAAGAACATTCTTCCTAGAAATAGAGTTAGTACCATGATTGATATTCTTCAGAAAATGTTTAATACATTAAACTCTTGTCCAATAATTAAATAGCGGAAACATAATTCAATCTAGAAATTTTGAATATAATTCTCATGCAATATAAGCGAGGCTTGATGCTTCATTCTAATGCAAATGATAAACATTTCATTCATTCAAATTCATAGAAATAATAAAACTGATGTACAGTGAGCATTTAACCACTCATTCATTTTCTATTTAAACTTCACACATTCATGCCGGAAGGAATATTCGACACACATAATGACTAACCAACATAAATATAGTTTAACCATTCATTTCACCAAGATTCATTTCAAAAACAAATAATAATAATTTCATCTTTTAAACAAGTTCCATTCACACAGATTTATAGAAAATCATTAAGAATATTGAAGCTGAAACAGAGCATCATTTTCTTATATGTATAATGATAACTTGGGAAAGTGAGTGTGTGAGAGACATGCTCCACCCATCCGTAGGCTACTGTGTTAATCAATCTCTCAACAAGGTGACACCCCTCAGACGGGACTATGAATTCATCATTGGATGAGCACTAAAGATGGTCAAAAGATAACTTAACAGCTGAACATGATATTCATCACCAAGTTCCTTTCTTTAATTTGGAACTAAACAATTCCACACAAACAACATGGAAATTTTCTTCACAATTCAGGATTTAGCACCAACCAATTACACAACAAACAATGCACTTCCTTGCTTGGTTTCCTTTCAAATGAAAAATAATGAACTAACACTATGTTACCCAATGCTAGAAATTTCACAATACACAATCCACCATATCCTTGGATGTATAGTTATGGATATTAACAAGCAGGCAATATTAATCCAAAATGGTCAAAATAATTAAATTCCATAGTTCATGCACAAAAATAGGTGGAAGAGTCATTGGAAACCATCAACCATATGAATGATGAGAGTTTTAGTTCCCACTGTAGTTTGAATGACTGGTTTACGAACTTTCATACCTTCCAGGAAAAATCATTCTCCCTCCCTTTTCCAAAAATTGACCACCTTTTAGCTTCAATAACCTCGAATTCCTTTTTTCATGTTGCATGGTCAAATTCACCCACATGCGGTCTCCCAAAAGACCCACTTTAAAGTTCCATGCACTAGTTTTCCATTAGCACGTAATTAAGGATTAAGACTTAAGAAAAAATTAATAATGGTTAAAATATACTAGAAGTACATTTTTTCTCAAGTTTAGGATAAGGTCATATTATAACTCCCTTAGGGTATATACAACCCCCCTTCCCTTCTGACTGGTGAATTCACAAAAATCCCTCTTTCCCACGCACAAATTGACCCTGTAGTTACCACTCAACAGCAAACCATTTCCCCCCCTGAAGAAATAGCAGATTTTGGAGAAGATGTTGTGGTATCTATGGGAAAATACTACTGGAGTAAGAAGGACAAAGATGTGATCAAAAGAGGATATAAGAGGACAAGAGAGGGCTCAACCAAACAGATGCCTACCCTCAGTCAGGTTATATGGAAAGCAGACACCCCTGATACCAAGCAAGGGGAATTAGATACAACATGTGCTATGGGAGCCTTTGCAAGGGCTAATTATGAATCTGTTTCACAATTGAGTGTGACCCTTACTGATAAGGAACAAAAACTGCAAAAGGATAAACTGGACTTGGCAGCAGCCGAGGAAAACCATGAACAAGAGGCTAAGAAGCTGAAACAAGAATCTGAGAATAAAATCAAGCAATTGCAGAAGAAGACAAAACATCTCAAACATCATCTTGGCAATGCAGATGTTCTCAATCAATAGCAAGTAGAAAAAATATTCTTCCTTGAGCAACAAGTCAAAGATCATTCAAATAGCATCAACAACCTCTTCCTTTTCAAGTATGACACCAGAGGATTTCAAGCAGGTGCTCTGCAAGGTACATCAGGAATTCTGCCAGGCCATGATCAATCTATATACCTATTTGATGAGATGCAGGGTTTATATAATTCGTTTGGGAAACATTCTGAAACTTTGGAAACCCACCATGATCAAACAAAAGTAGCATCTAGCGATTTTGAACAGGTGATAGATTGGCAAATGCATATTTTAGATAGACCACATGATATCCCAATTCTGGACAACCTGCAATCCAAAACAACTGAGGTCACAATTGAGACATGGGAGAATATCTGTGACTCAGTGGAAGATATAATTAGATAAGGACAACCGGCTTGCGAATCTAGGTGGGAAGCTTCTAAGGTTTTTCTTGGTTACTTGGACTTGCCTTTCTCAGATCCTATTGCTCAGGCGGCTTCATCGAAACTCCAGCTAGAACAGGTTGAACGATATTAGATGCAGCAAAGGAGCATATCCAAGAGATAAATAAACTCACCATGCAGGAGATCAAGAGATGGATTGATATCCCTTATGCTTCGATTGCTCAGATATAGGTGTACCTGAAAGAGTGGAAGAAATTTAAGAAGAGGGAGATCACCTCCCAAGTCTGTAAAACATAAATCCACTTGAGACATGCCCATTACCAGGAGATTGATGAGCTCATGAACCTACATTCCAAGTGGAGTTCCACCCTTGGAAAACTTTGAAATTGTTTTATTTTGTAATCCCACGTCTTGGGAATTTTATTTTCTTGTAAAATTTGTAATATTATTTAAAGGGGGGAATTTCCCAAGTAGAGGGGGCGTACTTTTAGAGATCTTTAGAGACAAAGCTTGAAATCTACATAGGAGAAAGGACTACCGAGATCATAACAGGAAAGTTTATGGTTTTAGCACTTTGTAACTTTTTGCATATTAATAAAAGTGCAGTCATTTCATATTATGTTTCATGGTTCTTCATTGAATGTTTTTAATGAATTTCAATCTATCTCCTAATTTATCTAGCTTACTGATTATTGGTGGTTTACTATAAATGTGTTATTTCATGTGCTGATTTTTCTTTACTGAACTGGCATGTAGAATGTGTATCCAGTAAATGTTTTTATTTGATATACATCATCATTAATACTGCTTGTAATTGGTTATGGATCTCTAATATTGATTTGTTAATTAATATGGTATCTTGGCCTTATTGTGTATTTATAACGCTTTGGACATTGTTCTTTGGTTTTATTTGTTAAGTTGGTCTAAAGTAAGCTGAAAGAAGTGATCTTGATTTACATGTTTGCACATTAAATGGTTGTTCTCTTTCATCTGTTATATCCTGCAATAGTCCTATCTTGAAATCATTACTCATCATGTTTAAGTGTCCTTAAACAATTAGTTAGAAATCAGTTCTTATTCAATATTTTCCCGTTTATCCTCACAATAGATCTTCTAGATATGAAAACCATTGTGCCATTGGAGGTCCTGTATCCATAGGACTATTTACTTCTGTTGACTGCCTTGTAGATTTTACAGCAACTTACAAATCAGGCCCGTCAACAAGTTGTTGTGTAGGTTGAATTAATCGAGTGGTGTTGATACATGTCGGTTGAGATGGTTGAGTGGAGCCAACGAAGCTTGAAGCGACCTTGTCGGCGTGAAAGGCTAAGTTGAGCCGACAAAGAAGGAAGTACAAAAAAATTCTAAGGCAAAGTAACTTATGATTTCTGGAGTCCAAGGTAGAAAAGCGAAAGTCAAAATTGTAGAAAAGGCTAAGGTCGAAATTTAAGCTTTCTAATTCTCAAGTTCCGCTTTGAAGGGCGGAAAGGAGGAATGTGGAAGGAAAAACCATGGATAGAGTTTCCATCATTTCATATTTTTCCAACTTCCAAGTTTCGAAGGTGGAAAGTAGAAGGCGAAACCATGGTTGAAGAACTATGTCGATCGATATGTTTCTAACTTCCGAGTTTCGAAGGTGGAAAGCGAAAGGCGGAGGGCGGAAGCAGGAAGTGCGAAAGGCATAAGACTGGCATTGGGGTATTTATTCTTTTGTTCCTGAAGGGTTTTTTTCGACCTGGTGTTCCTGGAAGTGGTGTACATCTTTGATTGCAATTTGGAAACCCTGTCTAAATAGTGACACGAGTTCAAATCAACAGAAAAAACGGTCAAGTGGTAAAATATTCGAGCGCAGCGAAAATGTATTGGGAAAATGGTAAAAATAATTGTAACTTCGAACAAATTAAAAATCCCAAAACCAAACAGCCAAAACGATCTGGGCCATAGATCTAGTATGCATGGACGGATGAGATTGAGGCAACAAAATAGAATGTGGGAGTGATAAGGTACAAAATTTCATGATTTTCGATTTGCGGGTTCTGAACTTTCGAAGACGAAAATGGGGAGATGGACACTCGACCGAAAATCATGTGAGACTTCCACTTTCTGCAATGCGGAACACGAAAATCGAAAAAGTATTTGTCTCAGAACTTTGATTTTTGATTTTTTGCAATTTTTGTTTGCATTAGTTTTCTGTTTTCCGCAATGAGGAAAGCGGGATGCGAAACTTGGATATGTTTTTGGTCTAAATAAATTTCTTTCCAACTTCTGCTTTCTGCCGTGCAGAATGCAGATGTCGAAAACAGTAAATCAAAACTTTCTCAAATTTTTTTCCAAAGTTTTTATTTGCGTGCCTTGATCTTAGACCTTTTTTTTCGCTAGATCAATGGTCTAGATTTGTTTTGCTATTGAGGTTTTGGCTATATAGTCTGTTTGAATTTTTGAGGTCTCCCCACTCATTAGATTTCGAGTTTTCATAATGATGTCCATTTTTTATTTGTATTATTATGTGTTTGATATGCTTCGAAGGAGATTATATCTTACTTATTATAACCACCCTTATTATATCCATAACTATATATAGTATAAAGAGTGGTGTCGTACACTCAATTAAACAAATTTAAACACAGTTCTTTAAAAAGATCTTAAACTTATTTATGGAAATTGTGAAAGTGTTTAAATTGTTTAGGCCAAACATTTTTAAATGAAAAATTACAAATGTAATTAAAAAAATATTTAAAAAAATATATCGACTTGCCCAATTCTAATCCATTCCCTGAAGATCCAAATGAATATGATCTTGATAAAGTGGGAAATAATTCAATTTTTCATTATCGGGTCTCCCTTAGCACTTGCGATAGTTTCATCTCCGCTACTTCCAATATTATACTCATGGCCTTAATCCCATTAGCATACTCGTTAAATAATCGGGAAGATAGATATACACACAAAATATATATATTCGGTACAAATAAATACCTGGTATCCCACTCTCGCCGGAATCCGGTAAATAAAATATAGAGATTATGCAGTGCCACAGTGGAAATTTATCAGGTAAAACTATAGATTATAGTCTATCATATGGTCGACTGAGAGTAGTCTTTCCTATCATGGGAGAGTTTTCTTGAAACTCCATTTCGAGAAAACCTAAGCTATCAAAAGAGCACACCAAAATAAGTGTATGCATCCTCAAGAACTGAACGATTTGGCAGTGGGGCAGTGCATTGAAATCCTGACATTCGACTAACTTATCAAGTAAGCCACGCTTTCATGGGATTGGAGGAAGCGTAAATAGTTCAATTACATATTGTATGCATTGGAGCCAAGGAGGATGAATGCGACGACTCAGATATACATGTAACCAACTAAACTCTCCAATTAGTAGGGGACATGTGTCAGAATGTTAGTGGCCAGGGAGACGAGGAATATTCTGAGACTGCATCTCCATTGTGAAACACCTTCAGCGTAACGAGAAATATTCTAAGACTGCGTCTTCATTGTGAAACTCCTTCGACGTAATTGTGATTTTACTTCATATACATAAATAAAAAATAAAAAGTGTAAATTATT
>LPNX011228275.1:21465-35217 GCA_001517045.1 Pseudotsuga menziesii | reverse complement strand
TAAATTAGAAAAGATACAATGAATATACTTTAAAACATAAATACTTTTAAAAAAAACTAACATTTTGTTAACTAATATACAGATGCTTAAAACTATCAAAGTTTAAAAAAAAACATTTTGCTTATTCCTTCCACAAAATTTCTGTTAACTAATATACTCAGTCTTCAAAAAGCATAATCTTAGTCTAATTTATAGACTCATGTTCATGGAAACAGAATCGACTCTGTTCAGTAAAATAGAATCCCAGAAACTTTACTGCAAACCTGAAAATAAGGCTTGCTTTCACTCTACGGCTATCCAAGCTGCTTTCACATAATGGATCTAAGTCTGAACTATCCAATGTCAAAAGAAATTCAAGTAATGTTCTATAACATTGACGGTGCCAGTCGTTCCTACTCTGTAGCAGCGCATACCTGCCGTTTGAAAAAGAAAACAAATTTGACAGAATCACTCTATTTTGTATCTCATATGTCCTTACACAATCCGATTTGATCCTGGATAGCCGTAACGAGGCACTGTGCCAAGATTCATAGGAATGGGAGCAGCGTTAGTAATAGACATCAAGCTTACCTCCCGGTTGGCAGACATCATGTTTATGTGTTCCTGGGGCGCCGCAGACAGAGCAGGTGATCTGAAGACTCCGGGTGGCTGGACCTCCACAGGCTGCATGTTTAGCCTCTCGTAAGTGATCTCAGCAGCTACGCCAGCCATGACAGTGACGCTATCGGATGCTACCAAGCTTCCTACCACTTCACCTGCAGTTATTAGACCTTGCCCATCTGCTAGAATGACTGTCATTCTTGTAGCTTCTACAATGTCAGTGGTGGGAAGGGACATTCCTGACAGGGACATGATTGCCAGCGGCCCTGCATAAGTCACGGTTCCCCCTGGAGCGGCCGGTTGCAACAGAGTAATGTTTCTGACAGTCCCGGTCCCGCCTAGAATAAAAACTCCCAACCGGGTTCTTCGCGCAAACGTCTCCAATGCCATCCTGACATCGATCCCACGGGGGATCTCAAATACACGACTTGTCAGCGTGTCTAGGGTTTCAGGAAGAGGAAGAGGAGGCTTGGACTTGTTCCTGGAGCCCTTAGGCCTCCCGCGCGGCTTTGGGGCTACCAGTGTACCACCCTCTTCCGGACGCCCCTCATTGGTCTTGGCGGCATTGCTGTCACTGTCATTACTCAAACTTCGTTTCTTGGATGCGTTGCTCATCTGGGAAGTGATATTAAGGTGTTCAGATTGAAGACAAAGACCAGAACTGGGGCCTGAATCTTTCTCTGCATCGACTGACCCCGCCATCATTCTATCATCAACCCGCCACAGTCTGTTTGCCATGGATGCCGTGCCTCTTTTTTGGCTTTCAGGGATGTGATTCACAATACCCGTCTGTTTAGACGATCTAAATACCAGTTCTCTCCAAGTTCACTTCATATATACATGTTCAGACAATGCATCACGTGTTAGGATTTTTCGTTATGCTCTATGGTCTTTCTTTGTTGCATGTGCTGTGCTGGCTAGTCTCGTTGGTGTCAGTCGCATGGGGAAACCAAATCCAACGTTGTTACATGTAATAATGAATCGCTTATGCACGACTTTGCTTAGGAATTTGGGTATAACATTAAAAAAAACAAGTAAAAGGTTAAAATAGTTTAACTTCTTCATTTTAGTTTAAAGAACATTTTTTTTAATTTGGTAAAATAGTTTTGCACCATGTAGGTATGGCCAAGTCAAAACGATTTACATTCTAAAAGGTTAAAATAGTTGAACTTCTTTAACATTTTTTTTAATTTGGTAAAATAATTTTGCACCATCTAGATATGGCCAAGTCAAAAAGATTTACATTCCAACCAGGTTGGAATTTTATTTCATTTTTATCCTTTAAACTATTTTTTTTAAGTTTTGAGCTTTTATTTTCATATTCATTAAAAAAGTTTAAGTAATAAAGAAATTGGTTTTCATTATATAGTTAACAAAAATTTTAAAAAATTCCTTACCAAAAATTACACAAATTAATAATTGACTCTCTCCAACATTATACAATATACACTCACTAATATTAGCTGTAATTAAAATTTGGGTTTAGAAACAAGTTTCAAAGTTTCGCCCCTAGAATAACTATGACTATTTATAAAAATTGTCAAAAGTCAAAATTACTTTCTAGAAAATTGTTTGCACATTTGGTTTAAGTTCTCAAGTATTTGAAAAAATGCCCCACGCCCTCAAATTCCAAGACCGATTCCCACTCCTTTGCCTTGAAAACGGGTGTGCAGGTTAAGATTTGATGTCAATAACATGGATCATTAATGATAACGGTGTGAGGGAGTTTTATTTTGACGGAAGATTATAACAATTTTATTGTTTATATTAATTTTTTTTTAATGAATTGTATCCATTTCTCACTTTATTTTCATATTTATGACTATTGTAATTTCTAAAAAAATAGCAGCTATTTTAATGGCATAGGTAGTTACATAATCAAAGTTTGACTTTGTCATTGCGATGCTTGAGAATGACTCTGGTAGTTGAAATTTATTGTCAATACTATGAATTTATTAATAATTGGGGCATGAGAAGGTAGCAAGGTGAAATGTTCACTTTGTGAGTCCTATGCCTATAAGGTAATGAGAGTAAGGAACATCTTAGATTGGAGAATGAGTATGTTAGTTTGTTGGATCATTAAGTATTGATACTTTAAGATGTTTTAGTATAACTTTTTTTAGTTATTGATTAGTAATTTTAGTATAATTATTTATATTAAATTTAATGAATAAAAATATAATAAAGTAAATCAAAATATAATAAAAAAAATAAAAATAAAATAAATTATTATGTATTTATATAATACATTTTTTAACGAAATTGGTATTTTTTTAATTTTTATCTTTATTATAATCATTATAATTTAAAAAAATAAAAAATAAAAACTCTATTTTTAATTACCGTAATTAAACTAATATAAAAGATGAAATGAATTTAACAAAACCAAACAT
The DNA here is from genome assembly GCA_001517045.1 of Pseudotsuga menziesii. Classification (NCBI taxonomy): domain Eukaryota; kingdom Viridiplantae; phylum Streptophyta; class Pinopsida; order Pinales; family Pinaceae; genus Pseudotsuga; species Pseudotsuga menziesii. The sequence goes on along the minus strand of LPNX011228275.1, from coordinate 32,224 downwards.
CCTCTTGTGAGCCATCGAAAAGCATCCCATGTTAAAAGAAATCCATTTTCTCAAACCAAAACATTATTTCTCAAACCAAAAAATATATATATATCGGAAGAAAGGAAAAACATTATTTATTTATATTAACAGTTTTTAATGAATTGTGCCTCCCTCATGCCATTGTAGTTGGGAAGAAATACACGCCACCTACGTTTGGGACAATGGGAACTTCTCCCCATCTGATGCATTAATGTTTAGAATACACGTGTTAGTTAAGAAATGCATGCGACCAAAGATGGAATTTGACGGGTAAATGTCCGTCATGGGTCAATTTATCCATCAAATACAGCTAGGTTTTTGCCGAGACCGTCAAAATCTGACTTAGAATACAGAAAATGTTTCAGATTTTGTGTCTTACCGGCAATTTTGACGGCATGCGAACTAGGTTTGGAACAATCTGAAAGTTTAGGTTTGCCCATGTGATGCCTTAATGTTCACAATACTCATTTAGTTGTCACTAACGTGGACAACTAACGTGGACAATTAATAGATTATGTATTAGGCCCCTCTATCGATGCCTTATGCATGTATTTAATGCCAAATACTAACGTGGACAATTAATAGATTAAGTAGTAGGCCTCTCTATAGATGCCTCGTGCATGTGTTTATTGCCAAAATACAATTAAAATTAGTTGTCAATAACGCAGACAATTAATGAATGAGGTTTTAGGAGTGTGAGTTTACTGCCAAAATACAATTACAATTAGTTGTTAATAATGTGGACAATTAATGAATGAGGTGTTAGGAGTCTCATTTGAGGTTATAGGATTGAAACATCGGTAAAGACAAACATATGGCATGTTTTATTTAAACTTTCTCTTGAAAGGTACAAGTTGTAAAAAATTTGTTTAAATATTAATTGTTGATTACTTTTGGGTGTAAGTTGTAGAGTTGTAAATTCTTTTTTTAATATAGATTAAGATTATGATTATGGCATAATAATCAATTTTTTGGGGTTTTTTTATGAGAAGAATTAATAGACTTGAATTTTGAAAATGGACTCTAAATATTTATTCATTGACTAAACACCTTCTCATCCATCATCCTATCTTAGCTTAGCTTAGCTTAGCTTAGTGGACTGAGTGCTTTAAAGATGTGAACTCATAAACGTAGTTCTTTGAATGGTATTAGCATTTATCAATTTTATTTTCCATTGATTTTTTAGACTAAGAATGGTTTAAATAGTCTTTAAGCCACTTGCAAGATGAGACAAACAAGCAAATTTTGAAACAACAAAAAGAGGTATACCTTATAAATAAAAGAAAGCCTGGGTATTTTTATACCCTAGTTTTAGGTAGGTCTCGAACCAATTACATTAACCTTGCTTATCTATATACATAGGTACATACAAATAGTTCATCTTTGTGTCAGTGTATGTGATCCATGTTTGGTTCGGTCATGTGATTTCTTCAACATGGTGTTTAGACTTTAAATAGCTATTGAAGATTAGAAAAGAATGGTAAAACCTATGAGAAAAAATTGCATTGAATATAGTACACAGGTTAAATTTGAACTTATCTTGAGATTAAAATTGTTAAACTATAGGCTAAAGGGGCCAAAAAAATTATAAGTAAAAGAAATCTTGATTTTAGCTATGCACAACAATTATGTCAATGATTTATAATATGGCAATTATTTCAGTTATGTATAATGCATCCCTAAACTGTGTATAGAATCATAGATGGTCAAAAATATTATAAATAAAAACTGTGTATAGAATCATAGATGGTTAAAAATCTTATAAATAAAAGCTTACTTGACTCCATCTTTGCACAATAGTTATCTAAGTGATTTCAAACAAGCTATTTTAAAGAGTTAAAGGTATGTGGTGTATAGTGTATCCCTGAACTTTACATAGACTCAAAGTAGTAATAGGATAGACTAACATAAAAATGAATCTTCATAAGGAAGACAAACAGTACATGGTATTCAATGAATATTGAGCCTCCACAACACTACTGAAAAAGGAATTGGAGTTGAAACTAAAAAATTATTTGATAATGATGCAATGAATGTAAAGACAAGGAGATTTGTGTAGGTAAAAAGTTCCAACCAAAAATCTAAAGAAGAATCGATCCAAATAACCTCAATGAAAATGGTTGAACTTTTAAGAAGTGGATGGGTTGCAGAGGAATAAATCTGGAAAAAATCTAACAACCACCATATGAATGCTCCAAATAAATTTGTGTGGGTTACGAACTATAATAAGGCTTCAAACAAAAGTGACTGACATAAACAATCAAGAAAGTATTGAGGCCCATATACATTAAAAGATATAAATAGGGAATATGTCCAAACCACTAAAGAGAGCTATGAAACCACATGTCATTATCCTGAAGAAGCGGAGAGAGTAGAGGCTGAAAAGGAAAGCATCGAAGATTATCCTGAGAAGTCAGGAGAAAAAATGTTGGGAGGAAAGCTTTTTTATTTACTAAGCCTAAAGAGGAACAGTCACATGAGTTCAAAGGAATGGCAAAGATGATGCAGAAGCTCTCTAATGAAATAATAGAATTGGAAAAGGAAAAGGAAGCCAAAAATTTATATAAGCCTTATTACAAGAAAAAAGAGGACAACAATCAATCCCAACCCCCTCCACACAGTCCTGCATCGATGAACTTAATAGAGGTAGGGATGGATAACTTTTTCACTTTCCACCAACAACCCCATTCTGAAAATAATTGTCCTCAATGGATAAATTCAATGACATTGGTGATGAATCCGCTATTGGATTCCAAATTAACTAAGGATAATGATGAAGAGGGAAAATATAACAATAAATTAATAGAAAAACAAGAGGACGATGCCATGGCTTAATGGGACTGTGTATCGTTGTTTGATACCAAAAAATAAAAGGATCCGAGACATGAAGATATCTTGGAAACGAATGTGATGATGAGAATCCAAGGGTTGATTAAATAAAATAGTCTTATGCTCCCAAAGATTAAGATACTTCAAAAGAATGTAAAGAAATTTCAAAAAAACACCTCAGCTAGTAAAATTTTGGAGTTTACCATTACTAGTCAAAATATGAAAGAGATCAACATGCCTACTAAGCCCATTGAAGAGAAGATCAATAATGTGAAAACAAATCTCACAGAACATAAGATGGATTATGACATCGTGGAGGATGTCAAAAACGTAAACACAAATATCTCGTTATTTGAGATGTGTAATGTACTGCAGCAGAAATAAAAGTTATTGAAAGCACTTCAAATATTAGAAAAGAAGCTTCCCACCAACAATCAGCCCCAAGAATAAGAAATTGGTGAAGCAAGTGTTGGAGGTAAGCCTAAATGCAAGACTCCACCTTTTCTCCTTACTTTTGAAATTTTCAACCACAATGTGCACAAATGTCTAGTACACTCAGGGGCATCAGGAAATGTTATGCCGATGTTGTTCTGCAAAAAGATAAATGGACAACCTAAACCATCTACCTGGAAGTTCATTCAGTTGGATAGAACAAATGTGAAGGAAATTGGGGAAATGGAGGATGTTCTCATTCGCTTATCTTCAAGTGATAAGGTATGTCAATTCATTGATATTGTAGTAGCAGACATACCTGAGGCTTATGGACTTGTTTTGAGCAGAGATTGGTCGGCAAAGATGAATGGATGTTTTGCTTCAGACTGGTCACATCTGTGGCTACCTTATAAAGGAATCCCAAATCAAATTAAAGTTTTAAGAGAGCCCCACATGAAACACAATGTCACTCAGTTTGAAGGTAAAAATGAACTAGTGAATTTTGTTTTGGGAAATCACTTCATTGAGCTAGAACCGGGAAACTGTCAAGCAGAAGAAGCCAGCGGTACATTAAATACTCAACCTTATCTCCTTCGGTTTTCACAGGCTGATGAAATTGATTGTAAAATAGTAGACTTAGCTGTAGATGTATATGTTGATTCATGTACAGTAGTGATAGGCGACTTTTGGACGCTTTTCTTTGACGTGTCTAAAACTTTGGAAGGGTCAGGAGTCGGCTGTGTCCTGATTGATCCTAAGAAAAATAAACATTTTATTTCATGTAGGTTAGAGTTTGAATGCACCAATAACACAACTGAGTATGAAGCAGTAGTTCAGGGACTAAGAAAAGCAATTGAATTAAATGTAGAAAATCTGAAAGTGTATGAGGATTCTGAAATAATTGTAAAACAGATTCAGAATCAAATACATTGCATTTCCCCTCATTTAAAAGCTTATCAAAATGAAGTATGGGATTTGGTTAAATTTTTTCATGCATTTAATATTTTATCGATTCCTAGACTTAAGAATGCAGCAGCTGACTTGTTAGCCACCTCAGCTACGAGGCTTGTGCCCTCTAATAATCGATGTTCTATTGAATTGCTTTTCAAGCCTTCGGTTCCAGATATGATTACCAATTTATGAGTTTTTGATGATGATCAGTAGATTCTGGAACGTTTGGCAAATGACGAGGCCTTCAAAGGGGCAATCATTGATGATGAAGAACATCAAGCTGAGCTAAAATTCGATAATTTTATTTCTAAAGGATTCAGGACTTTAGAGCGGATGTTTGATCTAAACGATAAATTCAGAAGGCCAGTAAATGTGAAGACTCATAGCTCGTCTCTATAGTTCAAGTTGATTAATTTAGGGACTAAAATTGAGCCTAAATATGTGAATTTGGAAAAGTGTTACTCTCTAGGTGAAAAAAATAAGTTCATCAGTCTGTTCAAACAATACAAAGATATTTTTTCCTGGACATATGAAGATCTGAAGACATATGACACCAATATTATTCAGCATGTTATCCCTATCAGATCTAGGGTCAAGCCCTATCAATAGCCTTTGAGGAAAATGCATCCAAAACTGGAGCCTCTAATTCAAAATGAAGTAAAAAAGTTGTTGGATGCTAAAATAATCTTCAAAGTTAGGCACTCAGAATGGGTTTCAAATCTCGTACAAGTAAGAAAGAAATATGGAGAAATTAGACTATATGTGGATTTCAAAAACCTAAATCATGCTTCGGATAAAGACAATTATCTGGTCCCACCTATGGAACAGATATTGCAAATGGTTTTGGGTTCTGAGTTATTTTCTTTATTAAATGGATTCTTTGGCTACAATCAAGTGTTAGTAGCTGAAGAAGACAGGCTTAAAACTACATTCAGAACAAGATGGGGGACTTTTGCTTACAGAAGGATGCCCTTTGGACTCATAAACGTTGGAGCTACTTTCCAGAGGGCTATGGACATAGCTTTCCACAGTCTGATTTGCCACATTGTTGTAGTATACCTCGATGACATGACAATATTCTCAAAGAAAAGAGAAGAACACACATTCCATCTAAAACATATTTTCGAACGCTACCGGAAATATGGTATCTCATTGAACCCCAAGAAGTGTGTGTTTGATATTACCGAAGGAAAGTTACTGGGTCACATGGTTTCTAAGAAGGGTATCTCCATAGACCCATAGAGGATCAAAGCTATCGAACATATTCCCTTACCTCATAATAAAAAGGGCATGCAATCATTTATGGGGACAATAAATTTCGTGCGAAGGTTTGTGCCGGATTTCAGTAAAATTGTTAAACATTTGCAGCAAATGGTAAATCAAAGTGCACAATTCAAGTGGACTGATCTAGAGAAGAATGCATTTAGTAAAATAAAGACATCTGTTGTGCATGTACCCTCCCTCAAAAGTCCGGATTTAGAGAAATATTTTATTTTGTACACTTTCGCATCTGACGATTCACTAGCGGCGGTGCTTACCCAAAAGGAAGATGGGGGAGAGGAGTTTCCCATATAATTTATGAGCACTGGCCTATAGTGGGACAAATGGAATTACCCAGCTATGGATAAACAAGCTTACGCAATCTTCAAAGCGATAAAACAATTCAGGCCGTATATACTTAAGAACCGGACAAAGGTAATAGTTCCACACCCAGCTATGAGGTCTCTTTTCATACAAAAAGAATTAGGAGAAAGAAGAGGCAAGTGGGTGACAACTTTACAGGAGTATGACCTCGAATTCAAGCCAGCCTCCATAGTTAAAGGGAAAGGATTGTGCAAACTAATGACTGAAAGTAAAGACAATGAAGAAAATAACTAGGAAGATGAAGCTGAGTTACATTTGATGGATGTATGTCCTCTTTTCACTGCTCCAGACTCGTGGTATGGAGACCTTGTGCATTACATTCAGGAGGGATTGTTACCAGAATATTGGAATTCTAAGCAAAGAAGAGCACTGAGTCTTAAATGAGCCTCATATCAGATTGTTGAAGGAATATTATTCAGGAAGAATTATGATGGAATTCTTTTTAGATGCTTACATAAAGAATATGTGAGGAATGTCATGATAGAGTTACATGATGGGCCTACCAGAGGGCATTTTTATGGAGATACAATAGCCCATAAAATTCTCAGAGTCAGATACTATTTTCCCACATTGTTTAAGGATGCACATGCCCATGTCAGAAAGTGTGACATCTGTGAAAGGTGTGGTGGAAGAAAAGCTAAAGCAACAGGACCATTAAAGCATGTGATGATAATAGAACCATTTGAGCAATGAGGAATGGATATCATTGGAGAGATAAAGCAAAAATCTTCCTTGTAACACAAGTATATTCTGACGGCAACTAATTACTTCACTCGCTGGGTTGAAGCCATTCTATTTCATAAAGTGAATGAAGATGCGGTCATGGACTTCTTGCAAGATCATATTATGACCACATTTGGGGTTCCAATTTATCTAGTTTTCGATAATGCTACTTATTTTTCCTCTATTAGATTAACTACATTTTCTCATGAAAAAGGAATTAAGTTGCATTATTCTACAAATTATTATCCACAAGGAAATGGTTTGGCAAAATCTACAAACAAGAATCTGATTAGAATCTTAAAAAAGAATGTGATAGAAAAGCATAGAAGTTGGCATTCAGCATTATCGAATGCTCTTTGGGATGATAGGGTCACCCCCAAGACTTACTTAGGTGTGTCCCCGTATACCCTTTGCAGGAATATATTAAACCCACTCACAACTTAGGATAAAATAATTAATCATTATTTGATTAATTATTCACCCACTAGCTCAATTAGTTGGCATCCACTTGCACCTTAAAGTCAATACATGCCATTTATATCCTAGGAATGATTTATTTCCAATTCTGGGTTGATCTTGACCACCTTTTGACCATCCAGAATTAGTATACAAGACTATACAGCAGATTCTTCTTTATTCTACTTTTTGTGCTTTTCCTGCTTTTCTATGGATATGATAAAAGCTAGTCAACTAGGAAACTGGGAGATTTTGTTTCCAACCCATCCTCCATTAGTTTTTCTCCATTTTCTAGGATTAGCATGTTTTTTCCATCTCCTTGACAACTCACTCATGCTTTTGCCAACTTATGAGGTCCTTGATAGATTTGGTAAGTGCTTTAGCCACCAATGGGGGTTTGCTATATTTTGGTAAGTCAACCTTTTTGAGCTTTATGAGTTGTTTGCATACAATTCGATTTTCCTGTGAGGGATGTACTATTTATGTACACTATTATTCATGATTATTCAATGGAAGGTTACACACCAATATTCATCTCTTCATTCATGTGATTCAGTCTCTTTTCTTCTCTCTAGTTTTCCTGTGTGTGCTTGTGATAATTCTTAGTAGCAAGATCGATTTCATGCGCTTATTCTTAGCATCATTGCACATATAATTGATATATTATTTCTACATGGTATCATATCAGCAAGTTTTATCAAGTTCTATAGAGTTGAGGAGCACGTCCAATCTCCTATCCCTCTCTGAAGAAGAGCTTGTCTAGCTTACAAGATTTTCTCCTAGTTTATTTTGCAGGTTGTAGAGAGTATCTCTTAGGGAATATCAACGACTTCAATATGGATTCAAATGTTCCTCTACTATCTCCTTTCAACTATGCTGATTGGAATCCAAATATGGGTGCATAATTGAAGAGGCAATGTCTCTTTGATGTCTCCATTGGTGCATTGAGTGAACTTGAGTCTTATGAAGAGAAGATTGATTGGATAAATAATTGTGATAGAGCTTATGGAATTATGTGTTTGGGAATGTCTCCAAATATATATCATCTCATATATTCTGCTGAATTTCCATTTGAGCTTTGGAAAATTTTGGACAAAGCTTTTGGTTTGCAGGAAATTGAAGATGAAGCATGGAGCAAACCTAGCATCTCCTCTTGTTCTCTTTCTCAAGATTTCTTGGCCTCTACATGTTCTACAGGAATAAACACCTTATAAACGAAGGTCTGGGGTTACCAACATACTCAAGAAAATTGTAAGCAATCGACTCTAGAGTGTAGTAAAGGAAATAGGAGGATGGGAAAGACTCACCCGATACACAATGGTTGATCCTAGCTTGTCCTCTTCTGCTCTGCTTCTTCTCCAAATCTTTCAAGGATGCTTCTCCTTCACCTGTCAAGATTCAATCTTCCAAATACAAGATGATACATATATATAAACAGGTTAGATAAATCATATACAGAATGCTGAAAGATAAGTATCTATCAAACCACAATATATGAGATACATTCAAGACACATATGGAAGAAGGATTCTCTTTATTAACAATAATGAAAGAGTTCATATTACAAACCAAGGCCTGAGACAAGGACTCCTCTGCAACCAAAGGATTCTGAGTTCCACTGCTCCAAAGACTTCTGTATAAACTCCACTAGCATAACTTTGCTCTCCAAGTGTATGTGATTAACACCCTCCCCAAGGCCTGTATTTATACTTGGTGAAATAAGGCAGTTTCAAAGGTTGAGGAGGTTGAGACAGTTAAGGTGATTAAGGTTAAGTGCTTCACTAATCTCAAGTAATCGCGTGTTTTTATTTTTAATGTCAAAGGTAGATGTACGCGGGTATAAATACTGGAAACTTGCATATGACCCACGAGTTGCTCTAAGGGTAACCCACGCACAAATTTGTACGTGAGATGCAAGATTCGATACTCGCGTACAACATGCGAGTTGCATATATAGAGAGGCGTGTACATGACTTGACATATCTAAATGGTAAAAATAACCAGTTGGATGGATGATAAATGTAGTTCATAATAATCCCATCTATAGTGTTTTGGGTAACCCTCAATCCATAAATGTCCTTTTGTGTGCCAACATGAGGGATGTCGGAACCTAGACGGAGAGGTGCCATTCAGGTGGATAACAGATGCCCCCTAATGTGTGAGGTTAGAGGGAAACGATGGCCGAAATACATTATAATCTTTAATCTTTGGAGAACTCATAAATCCAATGGGGCAGAGAGAGTACCTGAAACAAATACATAGGAATGTCATATACAAAGTTACATCTGAGGATGCTATGTTCAATTTACTGGAACACTAGCTCCTTTACAATTTTTGAGTACATCGTATTATATGGGTATGAAACCACGTATATTACAAAGGTGGATCAAAGCCACAATATACAATAATGATGAGTCTTCAAAGATCTGGAAGCTGTGTATATGAATAGAACATAATCTTGCGCAACTTATTCCATAGGTGAGGAACTAAGGTCTTCATAAAGGATCCCAAAGAACTAGTACAATCCAAGCCATGTGAATAAGGGTAAGCTGAAGTCAAAAATGGAAAGGATTCAACAGTTTGTCAATCAATAGGTGATAATCGACAACTGAAGCAAAGGAATTCACCAATGATAAAAGTGAATCTTGAGGTATGATCGTCAAAACTCTAGGTCTGCGTCATCATGAAGTACTGAAATGGAACCATGCTATGATAAGGAAGGCAATAGATCCTCCAACGGATCAAAAGAGTGACTAGGAACTGGGCAAAAGAAGGGAGACACAATAGATAACAGATATAACAATGATGGGATCAGGCTATAGATCATACATTGGGTAAAGTCCTTGAACATTGAGCACAACACAGAGATGACCCAAGGAAGCGTATAACTTATAGATAGTACAACTAGACCTATCTCTCATGTAGGAGACATGATCAGATTCCCCGGGTATAACGGACAAGAGGAGGAGTAAGAAACTCAAAGTAATAGTTGAACGAAAGTGAACAATGAAACATGGATATTGGAAAAAACAAAGAGTGTTATGTTCAAGGATGACATGCTACCATTACTGAAAATAAGAGAAAACTTCTTCCTTACCTTCCCTATTAAATTTTAACAAGTCCAGGAAAGTAAACTCAGTTTTCTCTTCATTTTTGAACAAGCTTGAAGAGATGGGAAAATAATGCTTGATAGTGTCACTAATTCGTGGATTTCATGAGCCCAAACTAGTACATGCTCAGTAGGTGTTTTCACATTTAGAGAGTCTGAAAACTCCAAAGAAGACTCCAGGGGGGTCCTTTTTCATCCAATTTAGTCTCTTGAGGCCGAAAAAGTATAAAACATACCACAGAAGATATCTCTTAACTTCCGAAGAAGAAAAGGTGAACCTTTTTCGTACTTAGTCAGGGAGGTCCGAAAAAGGTTAAATTACCACCTACCCAACGCTCCTTCCAAATTAGCATAAAATAGCTTGAGTTTTACGAGTGTGAAGGAAAGCAAGATCACTTGGAAAGATCCATTTGGTTATGAGAAATGGGGCTTACAACAATAAACTCGTTGTTTTGTTCTTAAGTGTTTAACGAGCATGACAAAGACACAAAGTACACTCGAAATATTTTTCATGTTTAGGTCCAGAGCATGAAAAAGAGAAAACTAAGCTCAAACTGGGTGTTCCTTTTCCATAAATTTAGTCCCTCAGGTTCG
>LPNX011228275.1:0-21438 GCA_001517045.1 Pseudotsuga menziesii | reverse complement strand
TTCTCAATTCAAAAAGAAAAGAGAGCGATCCTTTCTCGTATTATTCTGCATGGTCCGAGAAAGAGATAACCTACCACCAATGCAGATGCCCGTTCACATATTCTTAATGAGCTTGAACGGATGAGTTAACTCGGCAGTCAAGTCTATTTTGAAGGAGTCAGACCTGGGCCTAAAGAAACTCCATAAGGGCGGGGATTCCTATACAATGATAGCTTGTAAAAAGAGATTCAAAAGAAGCTCTATTTGGCGTGAAAAATAGCTAAGAGGATACCCCTAAACCTAAAACAGTTGTGGCATGAGTAGCAAAGGATGACATAGGCATATAAGAAGGATATTCATGAAAAAGGGTCCTATCCATGGAAGAACAATGGTAAAAATGGTGAACTAATGGCTTAGAATACCATACTCCGTGGAAAAAGGTTGATTGCTAAGGTTAAGTTGGATTGAATAAAGGTGCCAAAAATGTATTGGAAATAACAAAACCACCCTATTGGAGCAACAACACTTTGTAATAGTGACAAACCTGTTCCAAGGCACAAAGAATATGGTATTAGTTCATTTGAATTTTCAAACTATAGAAAAAGACCCACTTTAAGAAATATAATTTCTATAAATAGTTGAAAATTAAAACAAAACTCACCATTTGAACTTTTGAGCCATAAAAAGCAAGTTTTACCTTCTACCTTTGTTTGATCATTGTGGACAATTGAACCGATGAAATCGAAATATGCAAGTTGTAGGTAAGCCTACACCCTGAGCTCTTCATTTTGATCCAAGCAATTATCAATTTTGAGTCTGAATTCCATTATAAAATGCATCGTAAATGTAGCACGGCGCATACACGGGTTGCTGGTGTGAAGACTCGCATACACGCGTTATGTACGTTAGTTTCCTAACTAGACATTCGCGTACAGTACGCGACATGTCTAACTAGACAGTCGCATGTACTGCCTAGAGGATAAAAAGGCTAAATATAGTAAAAAAATTTGATTTTTGATATGGAATTACTGAATCAAATTACTTGTTTTTCTAGGTAAAAGATGGTTCTAGAATGGAGGGAAAGGGAGCAGGAAATAATGGACCAAGTAGCGCTCCAAAGTGCGCCCACTATATAGGCATTGTGAACCAGTGGGCTACTGAAATTCTTTTGCACATCACCCATGTGGGCCAATGTCCGCATACTTGAGTTCATGGTAAATTATTGGGATCATGACTTGGGGATGTTCAACCTACAGGGTGAAACCTTGGAGATTACCACTGAAGACTTATATTTCATAACCGGTCTGTCACGACGAGGGGCACCGGTGAGCTTAGAGGTCACTGGCCGGGGTGGTGACCCATTAAGTGTCCAAAAATATATAGATGTGTTTTGCACACTGGGTACTCAAAAGAGAGGGAGCTGCATCCCTGTTCTACATATCCGAGACTTTACTCTACAGGTACTTACTAGCACCATCATGAGAATTTTAGGATCCTCATATTTACATTTGGCTACACGGAACCAAATGAGGTTGGCAGTTGACTATTTCCATGGTGCTCTCTATGATTGGTGTTCGGGAGTTGTCCCTATCATGAAGAGACAACTGTCTGATTGCAAGAGAGCAAGGAAGAAAAACTTTGGCTATGCAAGCATATTAGTGGCCTTCTTCGAGACAGAGTACCAGCATTGAGCCTTGCTATACCTCTACCGATCAGATCTCCACGTCAGCCGAGGCTAAGCAAGTGGGGAGACATATTCCTCCGTCAAGGAGGAGGAGACACAGTACACAGTGTATATGATGATGATTTCTATACCTGGTGGGAACGACAACTACCAGCACTGGAGCAGTTTTCATATGTCGGGATGGACTTTCGAGGTCACCCCGACCTTGTCCTCCCTCCAGGAGGAGCATGGGGAGAGCTAGGTAAGTAATTTTTTAATTTTGATCATTTTCAAATTTTTATGAATTTTTAAAATGATAGATATATACATATGGACAATTCTTAATCCTATAAATGTGTCAAAATGCAGATATTGGACTGGTGCGCCTTGAAGGGCACCCATGCATGTTCGTTCATCCTGTCATAGGTGAATACTCGGGATTGATCAGGGTTCTAGAGGGGAAGCTGGCCAAGATGACCCAACGAGTACCTACCTTGCAGATAGAGCATATCCCAATTGCCATGCAGGAGTTCGTAGTTGGAGTTCCATCGGTCTAGCTACGTCTATTCAGGCGAGTGGTCAGAGTGGTACTTGTATATATAGAGGTTGTGGAGGATGCCGAAGGTGAGGAGGCTGAGGAATCCAGAGTGTAGAGGGACCATGGGGACCAAGGAGGTCATTGTGACCAGGGCGGTCCTGCTTAGATCTAGGACATTTTGATGGACTATGATCCACATTTTTGTACATTTTGTATATGACGATATCTGAGGATCAGACTTGACCTATCTATAAATAGATATTTTATATATATATATATATATTGGTGTTTGTTGTTAGTTTATTTAGAAATGTTTTTCATATGTGTTACGGAGAGAAATTCCTATGGATTGGGGTACCACAATAGACAGCTAGACTCCATAAATCAATCTTTCCCAATATGCAATAGAAATAAAATTTCTAACACTAAAGGATCGAGCCTCGTACCTTATTCTGGACGGTTGAAGTAGATCCCCATTGAGATTTCCAATCTTTAGCTTGAATTGATATAATACTTCCTCAACAATAAGTAAACAATACAATCATACTATATATCATGGTGTTAGATCTATTCTAGCATATATAATCAATAATGGAAAAGCATTTGACATATTCCAATGGATACCATATTCATTCAAATACACATTACTGGACAGGAAAATATATTTCTATTAATATGAATCAGAGATTACAAGTGACAACCTCTGATGGAACGTCTGCGAACCAGAGAAAATGAATCCCCCACTTGGGCCTCCACCACCTCAATCCTCCATCACTCAGATAGCAAGCTCACTAGAAAAAGGCAAGCTTGGGAAGAACACAACAGTGCTCCAAGGGACAAAGGGATGCAGACTCAAGCATAAGTTCTGGCAACAATGGACTATAGTTTTGTTACTTTCAATTTTCTCTTATGCTTTCAATGTCTCAAGGGGTTCCTTATATAGCTTTTCAAAGGGATACTGAAATGTCAAATCCGTGCGATCTCAAGGCATATGGAAGGCCAGGAGTCATATGAGTCGGATCCAAGTCAAGGAACGCTCCAAAAGGATTTGGATTATGTACACATCCGAACATATGCGACTATAGGGGGAATATCCGCATATGTACGCGGTTATCGGGGTAAAAGCCGCGTATATCACTTTTCTTATGTTTTTTAGGGATGATCAAGGACACATCAAAAGACAAAAAGTGGTCCATAGGGGCTAATGAGTTTGCAGCGAGACATGGGAAGGCCATACAATGTGTGATTCACCTAGTGTGGTGAAATCCACTATAACAGATGCCCCCTAATGTATGAGATCAGAGGGGTTATACGATGGCTGAAATACATTATAAGTCCATCCCAGAAGTGAAGTGATGAAGGTACCCAAATGGAAGACCAGCCACCCAATCAGCATAGTACAATAATACAACTCTCCATATAACTGCAAATACATATAGCAGTCCTGGATACATAAGAGTACAATGGCCATGAATAGGCATGAAACATGATAACACATATGTGGTCATCGCCACGTACAATATACATAGATCATAATCTCCATGATGAAGATATACAAAGGATCATGATCTCCACAAAGACTAAAGATATACAATAGATCAAGATCTCCATAGCGGCTGGAAATGTCTGACATATACTGGAACAAGTCACGAGAGTTGAAATCTCATGAACATTGGCACGATCAAGGAGGTAGCATATAATGGATGCCACCAATATGGAAGGTCTTCTACACACACCGCTACGAGTACATGTCCTACTATGCGAATAGTGGTGTCGAGGTCGAACATAGTAGTCCATCGTCTAATTAGCAGTCATTAATGTATACCGTTAACAGACACGATATCACCCACCAATAATGAAAATGGGAATCAAGGTACTAGAGTGCAAACTAACAAGTGTGAATAAATGTGTTGAGGTCGAACACTTGAGAGAATCCATCGATCAGGGGACATTGATGTATTCCCAAAATTGTCGATGGTGAGAGAACCTGCCACTGATGACTGCAAGTCTCAAGGCACTCAAAATTACTCTAGACTCCAATCCTAGAATAAATGATTTGAAGTCGATGGGATGAAATCCGCTGGAAGGAGGGCATTAGGGCATCCCCCATCATCCAACATGAGGTTCTCAGCAAGGCTGTATAATGTGGAAGGACTCGATCATAAGGTGCACGAACCAGTAACTATACTGGGAATGGCCGACATGCAAAGTCAAGATAACTAAGGAATGGCCGAATCAGGTTTCAATTTCCTTTGAACAAGAGCATAACGACATATGGTGACTGAATGAAGGAAGCATAGACTCGATATACAAATTGGGACATCTCTATGAAGCAGGAGGCATCAATAGAGGCTCCATAGGGACTGGAAGCATAACCAGTCGGTGGAGTTAAAACTCAGATAAACGAGTACAGCTCCTAAATTCAAACTATAACCCAACCAATGGATGTGATATACAGTGTTCTGTTTGAAGGCGACATGAATCGACAACTGCCAAAGATAATATCTTTTCTTGTCCGGCTTTTTGGTTTTTTGATTTTTTTGGTCTTTTTCAGTTATTTGAAAAGCTTGAAAAAAGAATAAACTAGCTTTATAGTTACAAACTAGGAGGAGATGAGTGTCATGAAAGCAAACAAATAGTTCCAAGCAGTGGAACACACCTATGCTCAATGCAAGGATACATGTGTAGGATATCGACACTTGGGGGAAAATCCCCTCCCGGTAAAAAGGGAATCAAGGTGCAAAGGATATAAAGAAAGGCTCTGCATGGCTAGACATGAGACAAGCTCAGGCTATATGGCTGAAACGCAATGTCAGGGGAGTCGGCATAAAGCTCAATAAGACAGGAAAATCTCATGATAATGCATCCACAACTTGATATAAGGGAGTCCGGGGGATCATGGCCAACATAAGATCAAGAGGAGTATGAGGCTCTTGTTAAATGTCATGGCAATACTATACAATAGACTCCCACACCCTAATGGGGGAAACATCGGCATGGGCACCAAATCCAAATAAGGCGCTAACTAGGGTACCCATGTAAGGTGAGGCTCTACCACTCATATCATGCCACTTCTATTGCAGCAAGAAGCTTCCATGACATAATAGAGTGGGTTCGTACCTAAGGATATAGTGACATGGTCATAAGGTCATGCAAAATGAAAATGGTGGTGAACCTAACCTATATTCCAATGTAGACGTTATACCTGAGATCAGTACGAACGGGTCAATCTAAAGGTTGAAAAGGTGCTGAAAATGGTCTTCTACATCACAGATTAAGTCAGAAACGGTCCAAAATGGTTAGAAACGGTCAAAACTATAGGAAAGGGGGCAAACATTTTCAAATATTTGAAATTTTTTCTATAAATAGTAAAAAATAGAAATCATTTGAAACTTTTACCCATTGGAGCTTTGATTTTCAACTGCAAATTCCAAGAGATCTAGCCGCCGGAATTCACAACCGTTTCTTCAAGGTATTTACTCATGCTCTCTGATTGCATTTCAATATAATTTTTATAAGTTTACATGGTCAAATGAGTTTATTAAGGCCAATTCTACACGAGCGTTGCGGCCCACATGGGTATCGAAGCTTTTTCCGCGTATAGGGCTGGGTATACACGGAAAAGGGGCTAGAAACCGCATACATACGTGGTTTTTTGCAAAACAGCCGCGTATGACGCCGCGCAAAAGGATTTGCAAGAATCTAATGGACATTTGGTCAATTTCTCATGCAGGATGGTGCTAGAGTGGCAAGAACGCAAGCATGGTGAGGTAGAGGAAGCAGTAAGGGCTGACAAAATGGCTCAAGAAGCTCTAAGAAGATGTAGACTCTACAAGTTTTGGTGCCTAGGTGGATTGAGGGCTGTTGGGATAAATGGGCAGACCCGTGTTTCACCTTTAACTTTGCACCAACAAAAGACCCATAGTGTTGGCCCTTTCGGCAACAGCCTGTGAACATGCTACAGTCTCACCCAAAACAGCTATGGGGTGCCACAGAATCAGGTTTCTGCAAGCAGAAGAGAGAATCTTACTGTACCTTTAGTCTTTAACTATTAATAATCATGTAACACAATGCTTTTATTATCAATTATGCAGCTCTACAATTAGATAAACAAACAGTTACTTCAATAGCCCTTATCTGGGAATTCACAGTGAAGCTAGTTATTAAAATCAATCTTACTTTATCAGTTATTTACTTAACAGTGCATAAAATATAATAACAAATCACACAAATGAACCACAACACCAGATGTCATGTGGTTCACCCCCAGTGTAGGGGTTACGTCCACAGAACTGCGCTTTATCTAACTCTTTACAACTAAAACGATAGTTTTGATCTATGCACTTAGCTGCAGATCCCTTCAGTCCTTAAATCTGTGCACATAGCAGCAGGCCTCTGCCCACACAGCTGCAGATCTTCCTTTTCACCAAAACGCCTCTGTGCACACAGCTGTAGAGGTCGTCCACGCACACAGCTGGGACTTAACCTTCTTACAAAAACCCTTATACAATCTCTTATCTTTGCATTACATTAGCTTCATAAGATAATCATTCAAGACCTAACCCTACTTCTTTACATAAGTGCCTATTTATATAGCACACTATTACAAAACCATGGATTTACACCATGGGCGCCCAAAACCCTAACCCTGGATTTAACCCAAGGGTTAATTACAAAAAGGGGGTTCAACCCACCCGCGACACCCCTAAGACTATTTTAGGTTGTGACTCCACTTACACTTCCTCAAAAACCACAGAGTTACCAAAACTAAGGACCTTTAGGGTCGGAGCCCCAATAGGCCCCTAAGACTCACTTGTGGCTGGTCCCGGGGCACTCTACTGTTGTTCTGGTGGTTGGAAAAACCTAGTGTGCTTCTTACTGATGCCCTCCCTACTGCTGTCGGCTGCTCACTTTCGTCCTTCGTACTTTTTATGCTGAGGAAGGTCTTCCTAATCCATCTGCAACCCCACTTGTTACTCTGTCTGCCGAACACTTGACCATCCACAACTAAGGGTCCCGAAAATTATGTGTCAAGATACATAAGACAAATAGCCGACTTGGCTCTGTCAAACCAGGCAGAGACATGGCGGGATCCTCCAGAGTCTTATTATGAGGCCTTGTGCCTTTCGTCGCTCTTTGTTAGAGCGAACTTCTGCCTGCCTTCGTCCAAATTAGAGCAAACTGCTGCCTTCCTTTGTACCTTAGTCGAATAGGACTGTACTGGCGAATATATCAGAAGGTTCTGCAACCTTCTCAATTTGAACTCTCGTACTAACTCCTGGACTTCACAATTGTTTGACATGGTTCCAATTGGGAAACTCAAAGAAGTGCTTAATGCGGGGGTCGCAGGCCGATGCAGTGTTTTATAGAATCATGTAACAGAATCTCTCATCATGGTGCATTAATGACACCAAATTTGACGAAATGCCGAAAATATTGTCCACGTGGCGCCAGGATTTCCTCCGAAATCTCATTATTACAGGTATGGAGAGTAGTGCTCGTGTCGGCGCCGTCGAATTTAGTTTGTCCCATCCATCACATTTTAAGCGGCAACGCACCTTGGACCTTCGACATAACAACTACCCACAACTATAACACAATGTTAACCCTTGCTCCTTACTACCCCATGCGGTATCCACATTTCAATTGTTCTTGGTGGTCATACTATCCTTCTTAGGGTTACTGCTGATTAGGGGGTCCCAGCCTATCCCTATACTTCTTCAGATGACTGCCATTTACCATCGAGGGAAAAATTTCTCCATTCAACTTAGCTAGCTGCACTGCGCCACCATCAGTAACTTTCTGTACTATGTACGGTCCTTTCCAATGTGTCTTGAACTTTCTTGGGAATTTCATGAATTTGTTGTTGTATAAGAGCACTAGGTCACCTATCTGGAATTGCTTCTTTTTAATATGCCTGTCATGCCATGCTTTTTCTCTAGCCTTCTGCACTTGCTGCTGGAACCCTGCAATGAATCTGTCCTCTTCTAGTTTTGTTATCTGGGCTAGCCTTTTATTCAGCATACATGGGTCACTCCATTTCTGTGAAAGCAGCTATTCTGAGACTAGGAACAATATACTCCATTGGCATAACGGCTTCTTGCCCATAAACCGGTCGAAAAGGTGTGTGACCTGTCAACTTCTTGCAAGTGGTTCTATAAGCCCATAACATTGCCGGGATTCTGAGATCCCAATCATTTCTATTAATATTACAAAACTTGGTCAGAGCCTACTCAAGAATCTTATTGAAGGCTTCCACAGTTCCATTTGCTTGAGGATGGTACGCAGTACTCTTCTGGTGATATACCTGAAATTATTCGGTCAATGCTTCAATAGTTTTATTCAAAAAGTGTGACCCTTGGTCACTCATAAGAATTCTAGGACATCCAAACCTTGTTAATATATTTTCAAAGATGAAATTCGTAGCTGTAGCAGTGCTACAATCTTTAACTGGTTGTGCTTCAGCCCAACGAGTAAGGTATTCAGCTGCTGTAATAATATACCTTGCTCCCGATTTCTTTGCAGGGGGATTTATAGGTCCAACAAAATCAATAGCCCACTTGTCAAAGGCCTGTAGGGTTACCTGTGGAACGAGAGGAATCTCATCCCTCCTGGATGGTTTGCCTATCCTCTGACAGATGTCACAGTTGTGACAGTACTCCCTGGCATCCTTATGAAGTGTAGGCCACCATAACCCTACTGCCAGAATCTTCTGTGCTGTAGCTTTTCCTGCATAATGTCCTCCCACTGCACCAGAATGTGCCTCAGCCAAAATCAAGGGTTTTTCATGCTCCAAGACACATCTGTGCAGGATTTCATCTGGTCCCATCTTGTACAGTTGTCCTGCTATCAGTGTAAAATCAGCAGCCCGAACCACCAACTACTTCTTCTGCTGTGTTGTCATTTCCAAGGGTGCAAACCCTGTAGCCAAATACTGAACAATGTCCTGAAAGTAGTCATCAACCATCTGGATAGCGAATAACTGAGCATCAGGAAGACCTTCATCTAATCTAGTAGGCTCTTCCCATGATTCGAGCCTCGACAGATGGTTAGGTCCCAAGTTAAGTCTTCCTGGCTTAACTATAATCTCAAAGTCATATTCCTTGAACAATATTATCCATCTACATATTCTTCCACCCAACACAGGCTTGTTAACCAAGTATTTCAAAGCAAAGTGGTCAGTGAACATTTTAAAGTGAGAACCTAACACATAATGTCAGAACTTTTGCAAAGCATATACCATAGCTAAACCTTCCCTTTCTGTCGTAGTATAGTTTCTTTCTGCTGTGGATAATTTGTGACTTGCAAAGGCAATAGGGTGGTCAATATTACCTTCGCCTGTCTAAGCCAGTACTATGCCCTAAGCAATCGAGGAAGCATCGACATGCACATGAAACTCCTTATTCCAATCAGGAAACACTAAGATAGAAGCAGTTACCATGTTTTCTTTTAGGATGTCCAAGCTTTCTTGACACTCAAGTGTCCATTCAAACTTAATCTCTTTCTTCAACTGTTTCTCCATCGGGGCTGTGATCTGGGCGTAACCTTTAATAAACTTCCTGTAGTATCCAGTGTGACCAAGTGTAGTGCGCAGTTGCTTAACCGAATTCGGAGGTGGCAAGTTCATGATAATTGCTATCTTCGTCGGATCCACCATCAATCCTTGATTACAAACAATATGACCCAAAAGGATTCCAAAGGGTGCACAGAAGATCCACTTTTTTAAGTTCAAGGAAATCTGATGTTGTCTACACTTGTCCAGCATAAGTCTTAAACTAGTTATGTGGTCTTTTAGTAACCCAAAAATAGTCCAGTCATCAAAATACACTTCTAAGAATTTATTTATAAAGTCTTTAAATGCACAAATTACGACTCGAGAAAACATGGCAGGTGCATTCTTTAATCCAAAAGGCATAACTGTGTACTGAAAGGATCCCATTTCTGTAGCAAATGTTGTCTTATGTCGATCCTTTGGAGCAATTCTGATCTGATGGTAACCTGAAAATCCATCAGTAAAAGAGTATACTTCTTGACCTCCAACATTATCAAGAACTTCATCTGTAAAAGGAGTAGGAAAGGGGTCATGTAGGCATGCATCGTTCAGCTTCCTTAAATCAACACAGATTCGGATTTCACCCTTAGTCTTCTTTTCTTGGACTACCATTGGACTGACCCATTCAGACTCTTCAACAGGCTCAATAATTCTTGCAGCAAGCATCTTATCTAACTCCAGTCTAGCGTTTTCCTTATACTTGGGGTTCAGCCTATACGGCCGCTGTTTCACAGGCTTCGCATCAGGTTTCAATGGGATCGTTATGACTCCTATATCACCAAGGATACCCTTCATCTCAGAAAACTTCATCGAAAATAGGTCTTGATACTCATGGATAAGTTAGGTCACTTTGCTTACCATTTCATCATCCCAACAATCTCCAATTGTAGCATACTTGGGGTTTTCTTCTCACCCGACTTTTACGGTCTGCGTCTTTAGAGGCTGAGTCACTTTAGGTGCTTCGACCACTGGTCCGCATACTTCGCAGTTTCCTTCTGACTCCGAAATATTAATGTTACGCAGATCATCATCCTCGTCAATTGTGAGGTTGTAACATTCAATTGCATTAGCTTCTTGTGCTGCCCAATCGGTTTGGTATTCCCCTATTTCTTGGTGATCAAATATCTTAGTATGGATCAATCTAACAGCTGCATCTAAAGTAGGACAAACTTCATTAATAGAAAATGTAAGCATAAAACTATCAACAAGATCATCCCAACTTACAGCACCGTGTCGAAGCTCGACCTCCATGTACCAGTTTTTTGCTATAGGTTCCAAAGTGTGCACAAACTTATGCACCCATTCCTCGCGAGGTACATGTTCCCATGCTGCATAACATTGCTTCAAATGTTCCTAAGGACTATTCTTCCCATTGAACTTGCTTCGCACCTCTTGATATTGGTCTATGAATCTGAGGCGTAGAAATTTCTGGCAAGCTTCCCAACTGTGAATATACTTCCTGTGGCCTTTCCACCATCTCGCTGTTGTAGCTCTGAATGCTGCTTCCGGAGTCTGCATTCTCTATGATTCTGGCACTTGTTCTAAGAACTGCGCAATGAATTTTCCTGGATCTGTCAACCCATCATATGTAGGCAAGCCTCTGGCCTGTGCACTAAGGCATCTAAGAGATTTGGTAATTCGTGCGCATCGATGGCCATGTAGCTCGTATAGTCGATTCTGCCAACTCTCTAGACCATCATCTGAGTCAGACATGCAGGAGCTATCACATTGCCAATCCATTACACCTTCGGCATTAGGATCGACATAATCTTCTTCTTTAGCTGTGATATTATAGTTGTGGTCCATAATATCCTAATCTTCCTCTCTGACTAGCTCCGTATATCTTTCTCCTTAAGAAGGATCCAATGGTAGTATAGCTCTCAATCCCTTCCCTTCAAAATTCATTTATCTCTTTTTAAGATTAATGACTGCATCACTATCTATTGCCCACTCAATTGCTAGCAAAGATGGATAGGGGTTACTGTCATCAATGATCTCAATAACTTCAAAATCTGCTATAGTACTGACTCCATCTATATCCACTGGTACCCGAGGAAGTCTTCCTAAGGGTACAATCCTCTGCTGATTGGCTAGTCTCAACTATATAGGTGACCAATCAAGGGTAGGTTTTCCCATTTGTTCCCATGTTTTCTTAGTTAAAATATTGACTTCAAAACCCAGATCTAAAATAATATCCTTCATGTCATACTCTCCTACTTGAGCATGTAGTCTCATCTCTCTTCCAGTTCTTCTAACTCTACTAACAGCTCTTTCGCTATCAGGACTTTGATGAGGTTCACAAGACTGAATAACTTTTTGTAATTCATTTAAGGCATTCTGATTTCTTAACAATTTGATGCAACTTTGTAAAAATGATGACAGAGTACTTACTTGGCCTTGTGAGTCTTCCTGGGATTGCAGCTGCTGATGCTACTTGTTTGGTGCTGGTAAATCTGAATCAGCAAAGTCTTGTCTAGCCTCCAAAAAAGTTTCTTTTTCTCGTCGAACATCAAATGATGGAGTCTTCTCTATGGCCTTGCGGACCCAAGCTTCGTCAGGCTACTTCGCCTGACACTGTGCCTCTGTCATACCTCCACTTCTTGTAACAACATTAATAGCTGGGATCGGTCGTGGCTTGACAGCAATCAAATGGACACTCAAACTAGGTTTGTTGTTTCTTTCTTGGATTTTAGCTAGCAACTATGGGTAGTGCTCGATGACATGATCGACTGCTCTGCAGTATCGGCATGTCGTGGCTGGGTTTTGATAGTCTCGAGCTAGATGTCCTTCCTGATTGCAGTTATATCAAATAAATTGACCTCGACCTCCTCCAGGCATACCACGATCACGGCCTCTAAAACTGCCACAATTACCTCGGTAACCATATCCATCATTGCCTTGTGCATCCGGGTAGATCCTATAAGTGTCGTAGGTCCGCTCCCTCATAAGGTCGAAGCTACGACATTCATCTTCATTGTGGCCTACTGACTTACAGAATTTACAGTAAGGGTTCTTCGGGACTTGAACATACCTCTGTAACAGATAGCAGTCTTCCGGTCGGTGTTGGCCAGCAGTTCGACAGATCTCACAGTACAAAACACTAGGATTCAGCGGGTTTGGTGCGTCAGTATTCAAATAGTTTCTTAGCGCCGGACACTGGTCCTTGTCGTGGCCTTCTATTCAATAACATATACACCATACCTCTTCGTGGGTAGATTTCCCTTTTTTCATGTCGCGAAGCTCTAAATCCATCTCCGCAAGCTGCGCTTGAATTTGAGCTATGCCAGAATTATCTTCGGCGGGTGCAGTTTCAAGCTTTATGGCAATTTCTAAGGCCTCTTGCTGATCAGCAACCTTCTGTTGCATGAGTGGAGCTCTGATGTGAGGTAATAATGCTACGATAAACCACTCCTTATGTTGTGCTGGTCCAATTGTGAAGCTAACTTGGTCAAGCAGAACTTTGAATCTCTGATCAAATTCCCACACAGATTCGCCTCGCCGCTACTGAATCTCTTTTAACTCAGTGATGCACTGCGACTCTGATTTAGGTTTCTTAAATTCTTGGATCAGTGTTGCTTTGATGTCGGCTAGGAAAAGATTCTGCATGCTAGCAAACTTCATAAACCAAGTTAGGGCTTGGTCTCTGAAAGAAGTGATCAGCTCTGCTCGTCGAACATCTATGTCCGTAATGTTCTTCACGGTCCACATAGCTTCGCACAAAAACCAAAACTGTTCTGGATCTTCTGACCCTGTTCCTTTAAAAACCAGTAGTTTGATGTCATCATGAACATGGGCCATCTGGGATCTAGGGGGGGAAGAAGGGTTTGAACTAGCTGGGGAAGACTGACCTGTGACAGGGATACTCGGGCTAGGGTTACTTTCAGACTACGACAGGTTCTCAGGGATAATAGGTCTCTACTGTGGGGTTATCGGAGGGTTTCTAACAGGGGGGGCCTCAGTACACTCAGAGGCTTCAGAGCTTAAAGGGGTATACTCAGTAGAGGAACCGAGATCTCTCTTATATATTTTACCACTTCGTAGCAAACCACCTTGCTCGTCGAAGTCCCAGTCACTTCCAATCATAGGTTAGCAATAATAGATCTAACAATCTGATTCTATAAGAAAGATTCCTTTTTCAGCCAATAGTATTTTAATATTCAAACTAAATAGGTTCAAGTACTTACCCCTTGGTCCTTTGAAAAATTGTCATTCAGCTTCGCTAAAGGAGGTACTTGTGCCGACAGCGAACTCCGTCACAAATGCTTCGAGAGTTCGCGCAGTACAGAAATCCACGGATCGCGAGATTGCGTTGTTCACTCTTTTCAAGATAGCGATTCTTGTGGGGGTCCAGGGAGGAAACTGGTTTTCTTGGAAGTTCGTCTTCCTTTCTGTTAACCTAGATAACCACTGGTGCAGCTCTATCTGTATAGTAGCAAAGAAAATTTCATGAACATCAGAAAGAATGTACCTTTGCAAAAAATGTTCTGCGCTATGACGGGGATCTTTATTTTCCTGTTCTGCAAACTTCAAATAGGTCGCTTTGATCCAGTCACCAATTTCTTTTACAGAGGTTCACCAAAACATAGCCCTCCAGGTAAGACGTAGATCTCCCTTCAACAGATACTGAGTTCAACTGGAAACGGAACCAATTTGTTGGGCTAAATGGGCAGACTCGGGTTTCACCTTTAACTTCGCACCAACAAAAGACCCACAGTGTTGGCCCTTTCGGAAGCAGCCTGCGAACAGGCTACAGTCTCACCCGAAACAGCTATGGGGTGCCGCAGAATCAGGTTTCTGCAAGAAAAAGAGAGAATCTTACTATACCTTTAGTCTTTAACTATTAATAATCATGTAACACAATGCTTGTATTATCAATTATGCAGCTCCGCGATTAGATAAACAAACAGTTACTTGCATAGCCCTTATCTGGGGATTCACAGCGAACCTAGTTATTAATAGCAATCTTACTTTATCAGTTATTTACTTAACAGTGCATAAAATATAATAACAAATCACACAAATGAACCATAACACCAGATGTCACGTGGTTCACCCCCAGTGTAGGGGTTACGTCCACAGAACTGCGCTTTATTTAACTCTTTACAACTAAAACGACAGTTCTGATCTGCACACTCAGCTATAGATCCCTTCAGTCCTTAAAGCCGCACACACAGCAGTAGGCCTCTGCGCACACAGCTGTAGATCTTCCCTTTCACCAAAACCCCTCTACGCACACAGCTGCAGAGGTCTTCCACGCACATAGCTGGGACTTAAACTTAATCCAAAAACCCTTATACAATCTCTTATATTCGCATTACATTAGCTTCATAAGATAATCATTCAAGACGTAACCCTACTTCTTTACATAAGTGCCTATTTATATAGCGCACTGTTAGAAAACCATGGATTTACACCATGGGTGCCCAAAACCCTAACCCTGGATTTAACCCAAGGGTTAATTATAAAAAGGGGGTTCGACCCACCCGTGACACCCCTAAGACTATTTTTGGTTGTGACTCCACTTACACTTCCTCAAAAACTGCAGAGTTACCAAAACTAAGGACCTTTAGGGTCGGAGCCCCAACAAGGGCCAAACCAGGACTGCTATAGATGCTGGTAGACTATTGGGATCTAGACTCAGAGTCCTTCCAGATAGACGGTATGTCCCTCACCATTGAGGTGGAGGATATCTATTTTATCACAGGTCTATCTAGACGAGGGGAGATGGTGAACCTTCGTGCCCGAGGAGGGCCAGGTCATGGGCTTACTATCGATGAGTACATAGCTGTGTACTGCTACCCAGATACTGAGAAGGTGGGGAGTCAAGTTCCCACCAACGCTATATAGGTGCTGGGCCTAAAGGCCATACTAATGATGCTGGGCAGGATAGCAGGCTTAGCATCACTCCACCAGACCTCGCGGCCACTGATGTTCTATGCGGTGGAGTGTATGACACCGACCATCTATGACTGGAGTACTTCACTACTGAGCAACATGAAACATTAGCTTAGTGAGTGTAAGGCAAGTAGGATACGGAACTTCGGGTTCAGCATCATTTTGAGCACGTTTTTCTAAAAAAAAAGAAAATCGAGCATGTTTCAATATTGAGCCCTAGAGTGGATGTTCCTCTCCACGGGGTTCGAGATCCGGCCCAACGACGTTGGGCAGACGCGATGCGCAGACTGGGGGGTGGTAGGGTGGCCAACCCTTATCCAGTAGACTTTTTTCCATGGTGGCGATGATAGATTGTTGCCATAGATGACTACCCCTATATAGGGATAGATTTTTGGGGAGATCTGGACATGCCATTGCCACCAGGATCAGCATATGGAGACATAGGTAACGAATCTCGACCCTCATTCTTTTTAAAAAAAATTAAGTATTTCATTTTTTGTGTTTTCTTGATTATATGGAATCAAAAAGACATGGTTTTGGGTGACAATACATAATGACATCTACCATTCATGTGCAGATGTGGGACCACGGCGACCAAAGGTCTTCCCACGTCATAGACGGAGGGGAAGAGGAGACGATATCACCGGTGTGGATGTGGAGCGAACACTCCAAAGCATCCATACCAACTTCGTGCGACTGACTCACAGGGCTCCCATGGCGCAAGTCAAGGACTTTCCTGAGGATGTGCAGAGACAGGTGGTGGGTGTACCGCGCGCATGGGTGCGTTATTCCGGTGGCTAGCTAGAGCCGTAGTGACATATCATGATCACAACCCTCCTCCACCTCCAAAGGACTAGACACCTGGGAGTGTATCTATTTTGTACTACCATGTATATGATGGTGGCTTTCAAAGCCACAATTTTGTATTATGACACTATGTATTACCACATTTTTTATATAAAAAAGTTTTATGGTGATCGGTTTATTTATTTACATGTGTAAAAATTGTGTTTATGATTAGTTTATGATGAATGAAACAAATGCCAATCTAACACGTGGTTAGCATATGAGTTAGCAACTTGATTATAATTTCTTGGAATGTGTATATATGTTATACTCTCAAATTGTCGTTCTAACAATCTCACATGTAAGAATCTCCTCAACAATGTCGGATCTCTAACATGGTACAAACCATTGAGCTATGACACTACTAACTCTGAATCAAGACGTACCTCAAGAGAGAGAAAACCATGCGAAATGGCATCCCGTAGAAGCTCGATAACGACACTATATTCAGCAACATTGTTGGAAAATAGCCGTAGACATACACCTCTTGAAGACAGTACATGACCCATAGGAGTATAAATCAGCCAAGCAGCTGAGGCTGAGTGCTGAGTGTGATGGCTTGCACCATCCGCGAATCCTACGTAGGTGGAAAATTCCATTGACATCTGCCACAAGAAATGAAAACTAATCACAAACCTGATCACGATAAACAAGACCTAACTATGCAAAAAAGCTGTACAATAATATACAACAAGCAGCCTTGGCTAAAGATCATGCATAGTATTTTTTGAGATAGAGCCCATTTCTAGGCTCCGCCAAGGCCGTCCCTTCGTAATCCACTAACTCGTAGGCACCCTTCTCTAACACACGCTTGACCACGTAAGGACCACGCCACATAGGATTGAACTTCCCTGCCCCCAAGGGTTCTTTCGATTGATCCCATAAAATGACCAAGTCTCCCTCACTAAACACTCTCGGATGGATAGACTTATCGTATTGGGCCTTTATGCGACACTTATTAACCTCTAGAGTCACCAAGGCATCTCTACGCTGCTCATTGAGTTGCTCAAGGTGAACCAAACGCTCCTCCAAAGGCGAAGTGTCTGGTAAGAGTTCCACGGCTAACTTCAACGAAGGAATCTCACATTCAACCAGCAATATCGACTCCACTGCATGCACAAGCTGATATGGAGAAAAACCAGTGGCAGTCTTAACCGCGGTTCGATATGCCCACAAAGCAGGGTATAAAATAATATGCCAATTCGTCTTGCTTTGTGTGATGGTTGGTTGGAGAATGGACTTAAGTGATTTATTCACTGCTTCAACCTGTCCATTCACTTTAGGATAGTAAGAAGAGGAGTGCTCTTTCTTATACCCTAGCTTGGATGCCAACTCTTCCATCATATGGTTCTGAAAGTGCAAGCCATGGTCAGTGACAAGCTCTCTCAGAATCTCGAACTGAGAAATGATTTGGTTGAATACAAAGTGAGCGACTGTCTCACCGTCGGATTTTACTGTAGCCATTGCCTCAGCCCATTTCATGAAGTAATCAATAGCCACTATGATATGATGGTTCCCCCCAGCCGAATCTGGGTTGCAATCCATAAAATCGAGCCCCCATTTGGTGAAGGGACTGGCGGTGATAATAGGGTGTAACGGGGCAGGCTTCGAGCGCATATTACGTGCGAACACCTGGCAAGGGTGGCACCTCTTGACCACTTCAATACAATCCTTGAAGATCGACGGCCAGAAATAACCTGCTCTCAAAATATTTTGAGCTGTAGAAAGCCTAGATAAATGACCAGCACACGCCCATCCGTGGCAATCATTAAGCACTACCTCAGCCTCATCATGAGTTAAACAACATCGTAAAAGGGAATCTACTCCACGGCAGTACAAAGTATTGTCCGCTATGAGGTAGTTCTTGGAGACGTGATGTAATCGTCATCGTTCATCTCATGAGATGTGAGTAGGGGTCCTCTGCATTTGCAGATATACTGTGATATCCCCATACCATGGGTCAGCCATTGAGATTAAGAAAATGTGTTCATCAATGAACGCATCTTCACATACCAACTCCTCAGCCTCGCTCAGGAAATCCGATATGAGCTCTGCAAAGATTAAATATTTCCTCGATTTTGCCAAAACAAATTGTAGATCAAACTCTTGCAGGATGACAATCCATTTATTATACTTTCCCCCAATCATCCTATGTGTGAGGACAAATTGAAACGGATTGACATGGGCAACAACCAAGGTCTAGAAAAGGAGAATATAATGTCTCAAACACTGCACCGCATGTACGGTAGCTAAGGCAAGCTTCTTGACATGAGAATACCGAATCTCTGCGTCAATAAGGTTTCAGCTCAGATAATATATGACATTCTCCTGGAGCTCCTCGTCCTCTTGAACCAAAACCATACCAATCATCTCTAAAGACGCAACCACATATAATAGGAAATCACGGCTATAATCCAGAGGACTAATCATCGGGGCCGATGCTAGGGCTCGCTTAAGTGCATCGAAGGACTCCTGGGCTCGCTCGTCCCATTCAAAGGGAGTATCCTTCTTCAAGAGACGCATGAAACCTCTAGTCAAATTGGAAAAATTGACAACAAATCTTCGGAGGAAGTTTGCCATGCCTTGCAAACACTGAAGATGACGAATATTTCACGGGGGAGACAACTGAAGTATTGCCTCAACCTTCAAAGGGTCGACTCTTATACCCTCTTTCGAAATGATAAAGCTTAACAAACGACCCGATTTCACACAAAAGATGCACTTATGAGGGTTTAATCTAACAGCATAGTGCCGGCATCTTTCAAACACCAATCTCAAGTGATAAGAATGACGCATCCTCATGCGAGAATGAGTAGTGAGGTCATCCAAAAATACTTCAATAATGGTTTTGAGATCGTGGAAGATCAAGGTCATCGTCCGCTGAAACGTAGCTCCGGCGTTTTTAAGGCCGAAAGGCATTTTTCGATACGCAAATGTTCCCCAAGGACAAATAAATGCGGTCTTGTGTTGGTCCTCAGGTTTAATTTGAATCTGATTATACCCGGAAAAGCCATCCATAAAGGAGAACACCTCGCTACCCACACACTCATCCAAAATATGATCTATAAATGGTGTGGGGAAGTTATCCTTAGGACAGGCACGATTTAAATCATGGAAATCAGTGCATATACGGATCGCTCCCTGCTTCTTATCCATCGAAACGGCATTTAAAACCCACTCCGTCAAGGCAACAGGACAGATGAAACCAGCTTTCAATAGCTTCTCTATATCTGCCTTTATTGCGGGTGCTTTCCTAGGATTCACTGCGCGTAAACGTTGTCGAACAGGCTTAGCATTGGGGTAAGTATTAATCTCATGTTCGACAATCCGAGGGTCAATTCCTGGCATCTCATCGTAAGACCAAGCAAAAATATCATGGAACTCCTTGAATATCTCGGTATACTCCAGAATCTCATCTTCGGAACAATCCGCCCCAATGTAGACATTCTCAATTGTACCAGGATTGCGAGAAATATTGATAGGGATAGTAGACGATATGTTTGCCATGTTTCAATCAGCCATCTAACCAGGAGAGCTTAATGGAACCATGGGTCTACAAAATTTCTGACTAAGAATCTCCCTATAATCCTCATGCTCCAAAAGGTCAAGCTCTGGAAGGAAGTATGATCTATGATGAAGTTCCTCCCATGGTGGCTCAACTCCCAACATGGCCTTGATAATCGCTTCATCTGAAGGGAAAATCGTATCAAGGCAGTCGTGGGCATGAGAAGACTATACTGCCCATGCCGGCAGCACATAGGGGTATTCCTCCTCCGTCTGCGAAGAGGAAGAACAAGGCTCTGTAGCAGACTGGAGATTAGCTTGGTAAGCTATCATGACTACAGGAAACGGCACGCTCGTTTCAATGGCCTCACTCGAAGGATTCGGTGAAGGGAGAATCCAAGGATCTCCCATATGACTTGTGTGAAAAGGGACCGATCTCGTAGACGTCAAAGCACCATTGAAACTAGATCCTATCATGAGGATGGGTGCAGGAAAACTAAAGGTTCCCATGAGGGATGGATACACGCCTACACCCACACTCCCATTTTCCGGCTGGGAATGTTCAACTTTTGGAACCAAAGCTTCCGAAGATGCAGTAACAGGCAGATTCTTGAATGCCATTTGATCAATCATTACAATCTTCCCATTATGAGGAAAGCATACAACGCGAAACACGGAAGACGCAACGGCTTGCATACTATACATCCAGTTCCTTCCCAGTAAGAGATTGTAGTCAAGGGGTGCATCAACCACCTCAACCTCTATCGCAACGGTCTTCCCTCCCAAACGTACTTTAATGGAAGGAAGGATGCCATGCGGCCTAAATGATCTCCCATCAAAAGCAGTTAACATGGTCGTATATTTTGACAACTCAGGAGAACTGAGACCCTTCCAACAAGACAAAGACATCACAGAAGTAGCAGTGCCCTCGTAAATCACAGTGCGCTTGACGATCATATTAAGACATTCCACATGCACCAAAAGGGACACATAGTAGGGCAAGCGAGGCTGATGTCCTGCGGTTTCAAATTTGATCAGTGAGGAAGAATCATCACCATTCACACCAAGAGCGGAAAGCAAAGCCTTCCTTTGTGACGGACAACTCTGAAGCACTTCCAATGCAAACATCGCACAAGGAGTATGGCCCAAGTCCTCAACAACTGAATAATTCTTGGTGGCTTGGGAATTTGGGTTATGCCCCCAACGCTTAAGTACCCCCTTAGGAATGCGAGGTGCAGCCTCAGGTTTATCTGCAGGTTTCTCAATACGCAAAGGGGTTCCTGGTGGATGAGGTTCTTTGCCTGGGTTGGGTTGTGACGAAGTATAATATTTCGCAGGCGTCACAACTTTCGCAACACGAACCATATTAATGCACCCACGACCACTAGTCTCAGCTGGATCATCATCACTAGATTGATCATGGGACTTCGAGTTCATATTCTGGTTATGCAGTAAAGGGTT
>LPNX011228274.1:93020-124825 GCA_001517045.1 Pseudotsuga menziesii | reverse complement strand
TGTTTGACTTTTAAAGCAATTTGATTGGCTAATGCATAATGACATGGAATTTGAGTGAAAAGTTAAAAGGCCCATTTTGGGTTGAAATTTCCTCTAATGTTGTTCCTCAAATAATATAAAATTGTTTTTGCAAAATTGAGGCATGTGACACATTCTATCAATATGACATACATGTGGTATTATGACAATATTTGAGACAATAATTTTGTGCATTGTCTCAACCTAAGACAAAAAAAAAATTGTGCATTGTCTTAGTTATTGTCTTTAAGCATGTGTCTTAAACTCTTATCTTAAATAATTTCCTTAAACTATTGTCTTAAATTTAAGACAACAGTTTAAGACAATAGTTTAAGACACCCCCTTAAAGACAATACTTAAGACAATACACAAACTTTTTTTTGTCTTAAGTTAAGACAATTTACACAAATATTGTCTTAATAACCCCCTCTATGTAGTAGTGATAGTAAGGTGGTGTTGAGCTTACTTTTTACTTTTCCATGCTCTGGTTCAAACATAAAAAGTATTTTTAGTGCTTTGATACCATAGTCATGCTCATTAAAACTAAGTTAAAAACCTGTCAAACTCAGTATTTGTTCTTTCTTTTGCTTGTAAATACATGAGAATAGGTTACCAAGTATACTTTTATCACTTTTTTGGGCCCATAAAAGTATATGAAAAAGGAACTCCCTTGGATTTTTCTTTAAGGTCTTTTTAGAATCTCTAAATAGGAAAAGATTGCCAAGGGAACCTATTTCTTTCATGCTTGTAAATGCATAGTGATAGTTTACCCCTTTTCCAGGTCGTTTAGACTATTTATGAAAAATGAATACCTTGGTCAACCATTGATTAAGAGAGTTATCCTAGCATTATTTTATACTTTTTTGAGCTTAGGGGACAAAATTTACGAAAAAAACCATCTTGGGTTCTTCTTTAAGTGCTTTTTATACTCTTTAAACATGAACAAACATTGATTTTTCCTTCTTGGGAATCGTAAAACTACACATCAAATGACCCATTTTTAAGACCAAGCCCCTCCTTTCTCAGGTTTGTAAAACACGTAATATTGGACTCATTCATGATGCGCTACATTGAGTATTTATTACCCTCTTCCAAGTTGTTAAAAAGAAAAGAGCTACTCATCAATCATGATGGGAAAAATCAAGGAAGGGTAATGTATTTGAGTTTGTATTTACAGATTTTTATCATCACCCTTGAACATGACACCTGTTTGTGTCTCATTCTAACAATTTTGTAATCATATTTTCTTTGAGTCATATTGATTCCATGACTCATCTTACTCCTTTGGGTCATTTGAAGAATGCATCAGTCATTTTTTGCATTATGTCCAGGTCTTTGTCTTGTTGAGTCAATCTTTCCAAGTCACTCGTCGTGACATTGAACGTTCAAGGGAATTCTTTTACCAGAGTCATCCTTTACTGTCGTTAAAACCTTTTATTGTGTCATTCATCCCTAAAATAATATCTCAAGTAATATTTTCCATTACACCTTTGTGTGAGTTCATACTCATTTGATTTATCATCTTACATCAGTTCTTATGTTGGGTTCATGTCGGTGATGTGGGATACATCATGGCCCTCCTTCGATGAATAGTTTCCTTTTGACATCAGCACATCAGTCTGGATTTAGAATTAGAACCAATAATTAGTACCTTGGATCATGTATGAATCAATTGCAGGTTTCCTTGCTTTCGACATTAAGTTTACATCATTAACCTATGATCGAATGATTCTACATATGTTCGACTCAATATCATATGTTTGCATTTGTTGGAATGTATTAAGATACCTTTGGGATCATTGTCATCGTTGGTGATCTCCCTTGCACTTGTTAACGATTCACATCATTGCCCAGTAATAAAGTGGTTTCTAGCATCTTTGACCTCAACTCCTTTATTCACATGCTTACAATCGTATCAATTTGAAATTGGGTTGAAGACACTGGGCACTTTTTTCATATATTTTACCCAGGTTGTTATGGATATATTTTCAAGTAGGTTCCTACATGGACATCATGTTATTACCATGTCACATAGATCCACATTGTATTAGTTTGTGGCTATGTTATGGGTCATCTCATAGATTCACTATGTATTCTCTTGTGGCTATGGTTTGGTCTTGTCATGGAGGTATGGATTGACACTTATATTCTAAGTGACCATACTCTTGTCTACCAATTTCATGAATTTGTAGTGTATTGGTTAGTAGCCATGCTATGAATAATTGAGATGCTTATCTCAAAGATGTTAAATTATTGTACTGCAAAGTCGTTTTTGGTTGTCGATAAGATTCTGATCAGTGGTTCTTTCCCTTAACCTTCATCTAACAAAGTATTTCAACTATCACTTCGCTCTAGCTTCATACTTTGTGGGGAAATCTGTTACACGAAAGTTTCATCATCACCATGATAATGAACTATGTACCTTCAAAGTTGCCACAATCCTCGAAGTATATTGACAATACTTGCTAGGAAGATGAGAATTATGAATTTTCTTCCCTCCAAAGAGCTTAGTTGGCATCATTGTCGTAGGAGAGAGAGAGAGAGAGAGAGAGAGAGAGAGAGAGAGAGAGAGAGAGTCTTGCAATTTCAAGGATATAATGATTTTCATAATTTGAAAAATATAAAAAATTAAGATTATAAATTTTGAAAAAATAGTTGTGCATGAGGACAATTTGTTCTCTACAATTCTACAATTTTTATAGTCCAATTCCATTGTTTAGGTACTCAAAGGTAGCACTAACAAAAACATGCGTGATATATATTTCACATCAAAAAATATACCAAAGACAAAAAAAATTATCTAGTTATACACAATTTCTATAAATAAAAAATATATATTCTCAAAGCTAATTCATTTTCCTACATTTCATCTTTTTACACCATATTCTAAGTTATTGTAGAAGTACTTTTAATTATCCCCCTAAATTAATAGATTGTTGTTTTTCTAGGTTTACATTGCCACTAATGTGTCATGAGAGACCATCATTAGCTTGCACTCACTTTAGTAAACAAATTGTTTCTTCAGAAAAAAAATGGATCATTTTACGATGGACCATGGTAACTTCATCTTAGCTTAAACAAGCATGGATTATTGTTGTTTAAATTAGGCAAGTATGCATGTTTAAATGAACTGAATATTGTGTTAGACTATTTAAGAAGTACACTCTAGGATTGAAAGATCCTCTTTTCTAAATCTCCACAATTAGAAGAAATTATGCCTAGATATTAAAAAAAATCAATAAATTTGATGATCGGTCCTATGGGGATACTTTGTGACATGAGTTTAAAAACTATGGGTTAACTAGTAGTGAATGTATACATGTTTCTAAGATGGCCCTTAGAATTGTTATCATAAATAGTGATTTCAAGTGTCTTATTTGATTAGGAAATCAATTTGTAATGTTATTTCTACATTAGGGTGTATTTATAGCCCATTCTACTTTGAAGGTATGTATGTGCTTTTCCTATGACTTTGATTGTTTGAAGGTAGGCATGGTTGTGAATGGTGTTGTATCGGTGGTTCTAGACTTTGTTATGCATATAATTGCATCTCATGTTACTTCAGAGAGATTCCAATGAGATACCAAACTCACCCATTACTTTAGTTTGTGAGTTAGAATCTCTCCATGGTAATTGGGTGTGTTGGAAACTAAATACATTTGAATATGTAGTTTTCTAGTCCAAGTGCACAAAGTTTAATATTGGTTGCGTTACTTAGGACCTAACCTAATTTGATACCAAATTAATGTGGTTGAGTTATATCCAGTACTTGGGATTTTTTTGAAGCTTGTAGTAGTATAGAAATAGACATTCAAATTTTTAAAGTGGAGACTTGTCCATGAATTGATAAAAACCAAATATTAAACTCCATTAGTATCATAAACTTTTCTTATCTTTTCAACATGTTTTCAGAAAATAAAATTCTAGTTATTTTTATTTTTGATAAAATGCAATGTCTTTTGTTTTGATTATTTTTCATGACTAACCTTTGGTTATATTCGAAATTGCTAATAAAATGAAGATAGAGATTTATTATATCATGATTTTCTGGAATTATACTGTGTTGAAGTTGAGAAACAAATAAAGTTTGAGAAAAATAAAAAAGTTTATGACTAGTTATTTAAAAAAATATATTTGTTTCTTTGATGATGGTGGAATGTTCACTCAAACGTGTGCATTAAACTACAACACACTATGATTCCAAAAATCACGAGAATGTATAACTACAGTAAAAACATTCATTCTCAAATTTATTGATTCCAATAACCACCAAAAATAACTAGCTTATCAAGTTTTAAGAACTCATGCCACTTTTGAACAATACATGCTTCAAATTTGAATCCTTAAATGCCATTTAGGACCTATTTTGCCCTTCTATGAAGGGCACAAAAGGTTTTTTCATGCAAAAAAATAAAAAATTGCACAAGGTCTTTCAATATGAAATCGACCATTATTTTGTAACTTTGCAATTGAAGGGATGCTTCAATTTTCACCTATCAAATTTTTAGATGGTTGAGAATTAATGATTAGGAATCAACAAAGGTAAAATCCCAACAGAGTCTGTAACATATTCCATCAACATTATTGATCAAAATTTCAATCATCATGAAACTCTAAAACATTTAAAAACAAGTTTAAATGTTAGTGCCACGTTGCACATAGCTTCTTCCATTTGGTTGTTTAGTGCTCAGTTCGATGTTGATTATGGGAATCCATTGAAAATTAAATATATAAACCCATCCACAATAGACAACTTAAATTTCAACATCCTTGATAATTTATGGACCCAAATATGATTAACTTAGATCTATATTCATACCACATTCATACATGGATAAAATAGCACAACAAAGTGAAGCCTCGAATAAAGACAATATTGAAATCTCATTCAATTATTGATCGAATGGGACTGTACAAGAAATGGATGGACTCTTGGCTCGATACCATTGTCTTTGTAATTATTTTTTATTCAATATCAATTCCTTACAAAAAATGAAATGAAAATAACTTTTTTAATGTTTATTAATTTGTTCCAATAATACAATAGTTCTTGCCACTTAGGGAATTTAATAGTTGCAATAAGTTGCCTTGATTTTTTTTGCTATCATATGAATTTGCAATGGGTTGTATTGATTCTATAAAATTTATTAAAACTAGATATACTTAAATTCTCATTTCCTTAGATCATAAGATGGTTACATTTTCATTACTACTCTTATTTTGATAATAGCATCAATCCTTTCTTGGATTTTCACATGAGAATTTTCTTAATCACAATAGGCCAAAGGCCATTGAGATATTGTGCAAGGCTTCAAAAAATATTTCCATGACCTTGTATTTATTCAGTGTTCAAATCCTCCAAAACCATGTTTTTTGCAAAGTCACGACTGCTTTATTCTATGCAACAATTAACACTTGTTGGATGGGATGTGTGCTATAAAGTAAGGTGGTTGTGATACTAGCCATATACTCATGATTCCATCAACTATGGGTAGTCCTAGAGTCTCAAGGCTTGGAGCATAATTGCATGAGATTGTACAACAAGATATTTATGGAGGCCTGAATGGTACAACAAGATTGCAAAACTCTAAGAACATAGTTTGTTATGTGTGGGGATCCAAGCTACATATTCTTTGGCGTAGATATATGTTGAAAATTTTGGTTAGAAAAATTTTCCAAAATGAAAGGATTTGAATGAGAAAACTTATCAAAATATGGTGATTTAATAACTCTTTCTCCTAGGTTAAATTTGATGGAAAACCTATCTTATATCAGAAAATGTGATCTATAAGCGCTAGGATTCTATACCTTTACACTCTTTTCTACAAGGTTATAATCAGTAATCATGTGTGACACACATTGTATCTCTAAGAGAAAAGCATTAAATGACAATCACCTTTCATAACTTGGTATACCAGTAGAAAATAAAGCATTAATTGATAATCACTTGTGGTAAGCTGGTATCCTAGTAGAAAATCAATGCATTATTGATGGTTGTGTTACGACAGACTATTATAGTAGTAAGGAAATAGCACCAAGCTTCAAACACTTGACATAGTTTGATAACTATTCCTTCTCAAATTCCAACCAGTCTATGTGTAAGGTGAAT
Source organism: Pseudotsuga menziesii (assembly GCA_001517045.1). NCBI lineage: Eukaryota > Viridiplantae > Streptophyta > Pinopsida > Pinales > Pinaceae > Pseudotsuga > Pseudotsuga menziesii. The sequence continues at coordinate 118,698 of LPNX011228274.1, read as the reverse complement.
AAGTAATGTATAAATAGTGAATGCAAGATCACATAATCCAAAATTAAATTATTCAAAAAATGATCATAAATTAGAATTAGAATTGATTCTTCAATTTTGCATTAGTTTATAACTAATGTAGTTGAGTGATTATAATTGGATAATCTCGATAAAAAATGTGATTAATGAAATGATTATTGCAATTTAGAAATCTAATTATGAAAGTGGATTTGGAAATTTGATAAACCAAAAACTTATTGGATTTTGGAAATGTGAATATGAAAGTTGAAAGTTTCAAACTGAAATGGCTTTAAACTTTAAACTATTATTTATCATTAATCCAATTTTCAAACTCATTGTCCTTGCTTAGTTTGTGGTTGCTTCCACCATCATTAACGACTCTTAATCATAGTTCAATTTTATATTTCTATATTGTTTCATGTTTTAGTAGATGGTGGATTTATGGTAGATGCTTATGGAAATTCAAATGGAAGAGTTCATCCATTTGTCTTGAATGAATCCATTGGTCTTTGCATGAATATGAAAATACTACTCAAAGGCCCCTCAAAATCATAGGGAAAAAGCTTTCCTTGTGATTGGATATCATTATTGGGGTTTGTAAGAATCATGACCAATTAAGCTTATCATTTGGACAACTATGAATTAGGATTTAAGGGGAAGAGATACCTTGAACATTTCCTATCAAAAACACAAGTTTGAACCCGAGTAACTCTTGATCCTTTCTGAGGCTACTTCCAATGTTGATTTTGACCCTTGCTTAGGTTGTTTCCACCATCACCCTTGACCCTTTCTTAGTTTACTTCCACCCTTCCTTTCCCTATTCATTCATAGGGTATATCACACCCTCTTAAGACTCCAAGGATCTGCCTAAGAAAAGTAAGGGNNCCCCCCCCCCCCCCCCTACCCCATGATTATTTCCTCTAACAGAGTATGTCTCTCCTTTTTTTTGCAAAACTGAGTAGCCATAAACATATATAAAGAGCTTCCTTCCCTTAGTGGAGCTCAATTTTGGCTGGATTGTTTCTATGTCTAAATAATTTTCCAGGCATTTGCAGCATGAGAATCATGTTTTGTCATTTATTATACCAACATAGATCCATCGTAAACTTGGACCATCCAATTTCTTGAGGTGTTATTTTTCTAATGACTTTGTTTGGTTTAAAATTTGTATGTTATGAGCCAATATGGGTTTTTTTTTATTTTTTTAATTAGTTTTTCATTTTTTATCTTATTAGCAAAAATAAAAAATTTAATTATTGTACTTTTTATTTTGGGTACATAACTTTATGTATGTACGTAAAGAAATGTTACACATCTCTCCCTGCAATAAACTTATTTATTTGGTTCTTCTTGGAAATGAGTAAATTTTGTTATTGAAATGATTCAAGGTAATAGTTTTTGTATTCATAAATATACATTTTAGATTTAATCCTATTTTTGTATTGTTTAGTCTCTACGTTTATTGGAAAATGTATGGATTGCATTTCATTTTTTATTTTTTTGTTAGAAGTTTTATTACCTAATTTAATGTCCATTGGTTATAAATGTTTTTCAATTGATTTCTTCACATTGTTTGTTATTTTTTATATTTATGAAATTTTTTATATAAATTATTGGAGTTAGACATTAATTATTAGAATATATAAAGTGGAACCATGCAAATTTTATCACTATGTTGAGGAATTAGATTACATCACTTTTAATATACAATGAATTTTTGATGTATTATTACATTTTCAAATAAAAGAAATGGTTTGTTTTAGCATGTCATTATTGAAGGGTTGAATATATCATACCCCTTTAAAGTGAATTAGAACCTTCCTTTTCAAATTTGATCCAACACTATCATACAACATAGGAGACCAATTTTTCTAAACATTACCTACTCATAATATGGACTACTTTCCTAATTTCACAGGAACAAGTAAAGTGGCACGTGAATGTCCATAGGCACAACCAATCACTTAGTTTTGTAAAGATAGTTGGTTGTTAAACAAAGGCTAAAATATATACTTTATTCATATCAGATTGTTAGAGTTAATATAAGCACAAAACAACTTCTATTTAATAATTTAATATAGTTAAATCTTAATCAAGATGCATTAAAGCCTAACAAGATAGAACTACCATGAAAACTACCATGAAATGAATCTTTGATGTTACACTTTGGTTTACTATTTAATAATTTAATATAGTTAAATCTTAATCAAGATGCATTAAAGCCTAACAAGATAGAACAAAGAAGAAATGAATCCTTGCTGTTACACTTTCTTTAGTCTTATTTAGTCTGTTACACTTTGATTAGTCTTATTTAGTGTTATTGATTTATTTAGTCTTATTTATCAGCTCAAACAAGTCCAAAATGTGAGATAATATTTAAATAGTTATCAACATAATAATTTAACTAACATCTGTTACATCTGAGAAACGACATAAACATCTGAGCAACGACATCAGAGTGAACTTACATTACAAAATGAAGTAATTCAATCAACCTTTTACAGAACTTGTTGGTTCTATATTTTCAGAAAACGGGTAGAATAGGTCTGTACCAAATGGTTTCTCTTCTTCGGTTGTCCGAGGAAAGGAGTAATGCGCAAATCAGGCTTGGGTTCTTCATTTTCATTTATTGTCTCCAACGCAGGCTTCCAATATTTGGTGCTCATTACTCTCATTCGTAATGCCCCCATCTCCCCAATATCACCTGCATCATCCAGTCATAATTTCCGCACAAAAACAATGTTGTCCTCCGTCTCTGACATTTCTTTCACACCTTTAATCTCTTCATTCACATCATCAGCGGCCAAGTTTCTGTTAGCGGAACATTGGCACATATCGCCTATCGCAGGAAGGATTCTAGCTGCGAGGCTCATGGAATTGGAAGTCGACTTGTGAAGAATGGAATCAGCTTTAAACACGAGGGAAGCCATCTCCGAAGACAATATAGGTGAGTGGAGTTTATGCATGGGAAGAAGGAAATAGAGCTGCCCCAATTCTAGCTCCTCATCAGCTGAAAGCGCTGAGACTCGCCGCCCGGTTTGTATGGCGGCGGAATGACAGAGGAAATGCCCGGGATTTTCGAGCATCAGCTCTGCGGCTTTCAATGGCGTTTCGAATTTCTGAAAGCTGCCATTAAACCCTATGACTTTCACAACACCGAACGGAACTTTGGATGAAATGCAGGAAACGCAATTGCCCATATTTCCAAATTTACTAGTTAATCTACAGCTTCGTTGATGCTAATCTGTTCATGAAATGGATTGTATACTACGCAGAAACGTGTGGCAGAGCTCACAATTTATGGTTTTGGCTTAATAGAGAGTAGAAGGCACTTGGTGGAAATAGCACTAGTTTCGATGACAGTCACTGTTATAGTTTCGTAATAGGCATCTAAGGCTATGTTATAGTTTCGATGAAAGTCACTGTGGCATTCAAAATCTAAGTAAATAGTGTCATGTATTCTAGCTCTATGTAAATAGAATCAAGCAACGCTATCTCATGGCGCTGCACATTAGGGTTTTAATCCGTTAGGAAGAAGTTGCTCTTCACTATTTTTAAGTAATTATATATGTATTATATATATAAGTAATAGAATGAGCTAAAGTTATTAATTATGTGTTTTATGTATTACATTTATGTGTTTTTATATTTTGCAATTTGGAGCTCATGAGAATTGTTTCTCATTGTTCTCCCAATTGTATAGGTTTGTATGTCTATTATTATTATTTGTTATATTTTTTAAATATAAATATAAATATAATATATTTAGTAATTTTATAAAATCAAAATCATATTATTTTTATAATAATTATATATAAATAATTACGATAAATTTATATTATATTTTTTAATTTCTTTTAAAATTCACATTTTTATGATTTATTTTCACTCGGTTACTTAACTTAACCTGTTTAAAGTTGTAAAATGAATCTTTTATCCATGAAATATTTGAAAAATGTGCTTATAAAAGTAATTTTTAATATTGAAAAAAAACATTCGAGGAAAAAATACCTTTGTAAAGCTCATGGACTTGGCTGGTTCCCTTTAAAATGGAAAATAGCAAGGTTGTAAAAGTGACATGATGTACTTGGAATACAACTAACGCTAATTTGGCTAGCAAATTATTACATGATTTTATGAAAGGTAAAGTGGTCATTTTCGCTTCACTCTTGTAGCATGGGAGGGAGGTCGTGGAGTAACGATGTCTGTATAAAATTTATAAGATTAATATTTAATATATATAATGTATTATTGAATTTTTTAAGTTGTAAAAAGATATATTAATATACAAAAAGGGGTATATATTTAGAGTTTGTATCACAAATATTTTTACTGTTAATGTTAGGGTACTGGTATAGTAACAAAACATTTGTCATGGACCTGTCTTTGATGAGGGAAACCAAGTCACCCTAGACAAAACTGAAACAGAGTTTGGCTATGACAACATAAGACAAAGAAACTGAGCATACGTAAAAAACATAGAGACAATTAAAAAATCCTAAGGTCATATGACTTCCTCCGCGGTTATTCGACAATAATGGAGGGATCATAGTAGTCTCCATCATCAGCAAAGAGAGTCAGTTGTGAATCCAGAGTCGGTTATGCTGTAGGAGGAGGTTCTGACATCCTTTGCGACGAGCTGCCGGCCTACTCACGACCCCCTGCATTTTGCATTTTCAGCTTCGTATTGGGAAAAGTTTCTTCCAAGTACCAGATGGACATGGTGTGTTGTTGCTAAGGGATTTCTTTAGTAGGATCCTGCAAATGCAAGCTTGGTGAAGAAAAGTAATTTTGCTTACCAAAGGAACTTTAAGAATTGTTGGAGGGAGATGGGGAGGGAGCTCTATCTCTTTCCCAGAGCAGCTGAGGAGGGACATTTTTTATGCACCAAGAATCGGAGAGTCTTTGCCTCAAGGGATGAGTCGTGCGATGGTGAGAAACTGCTTCTTCCTCCTAATCATCCATGACCCGATGAAGGCTGAGAGGGATGTGAGCACCATACCCCATTGAAAAGGAGTGATGCATCGCTCCCTTGGAGTTGCTTCCCCTGCAAGGCGTAGCACAGAGGCATCACGACATGGATGGTGAATGAACTTGTGGATTCCAAACCTTAACCTTCTTCCTGGGAAGAGAGCTAATGATCCATGGAGGAGTGAGGAGAGTGAAGAATGCGCGTAGGATAAACGTCTACAGAAACTAGATATGTGTTGAGCCATCATGCGAGATGACCTGAGTGTTGAGTCGAACGCCGTTGAACATAATTGACTCACGTTGGGAGGAGCAAGCCATTAAAACCGAGAGCTTGGGTGAGGTGACCTGCGAGTAGAACCAAGTGCAATCCATCTTAAATGACCTGCACCGAGAGGAGCATTGTATTAATACCCAGGAGGTGATGATAGGTGTCGTGGGTGACATTCAATAGGTTGTCCTACATTTTGCAAGTATCTCCTCGAAGCACCTGCATCTGGAAAAAAATATGTATTAGTGAATTAAAATGGATTATTATATAAATTGTTATGTCTTTTTGTTAAAGTGGGAAAACTGAAGTTAATGGTTTCTAGGGATTCTTTTAGGTTTGACTCTTATTTAAGTGAATGGCTCAATTTGGGGTTATAACTTTGCTAACATAGTCTACAACTTATCAATCTCATTTTACACATTTAGATCTTCAACTCAAAGATCACCTAAATCAATGTTTTATATGAGGAAGTTATGTCTCTCATAAGTCGAACTATACTTTGGACCACCATGGTGCCAAGTGGATGCATGTGAGCTTCCATCTCACATATGCCAAGCTATTCTTGAGTGGAATTTCAAGAACATTTTAAAGGGTCCAAAAATCTAATCCTAATCAAGAGCTAAGGGATACAAAAAACCAAATTATAACCCTAAACGACTATCACAACATGTTAAACATGGGCTGACTAGGAATGGAAGTGATACCATTCTTGTTAAATATTGATTACTCATCCATAGTTGAGAAGACTAATGGAGTGGATATTGGAGCAATATATAGGAAGTAGAAGACATACATACCATGGGGTTAATGGGATCTCAATAGTGAGTTGAGCTTTGTTTATATTTGTATTACATTTTTAAGAAGTTAAAAAGAGTAAAGCATAATCCTCGCCTTCAAGTTGGGATTTCCAAGGGTGCAACTTGTTTTCATTGTGTGGATGGTGTTGTATTTGTTTTAGACTCTTTTATTTCAGTATGAAAGTATTGCAATATTTTGTGTTCTAAGATAGTGATATTGAATATAAATCTTAAATAAAACATCACATAAAAAAGAGTTTTCTCTCATGAACTATTTCAATGGAGCATCAATGACAAGTTATACATCAATTAAAATAATATAATTTTTCCACAATAAGTTAAAATATAACCCATAAATTTATTATAGAGACCCACAATTGTCTAGAAAAAATAGTTCACTACACCAAAGTACATGGATGATACTCCCACCATATAAAAGATCCTATTGAATACACATCATATAATGTTCAAACATAAAGACACTTTATATCCTCAAATATACATAATTGTTCTCAGTTCAGTCTAACAATCTGTAATCTTGGAGTAGATATCACCTATCCTATATGAAAGGTTAATTGATAGTTGGAGAATGTTTACAATGAATTGCATACCAATATGCAAATGAGTCTATAAAGATCCCAATGTTGTTTCCCACTTAGAAATTAAATCAAACATTTATGGTCATCCTCACCTTCTAGTGTGATCAATAACCCAACCGTAAATGTGCAAATTTCGATACTGCTATCTATAATGCAATAAATGCCCATTTGAACTTGTGAAATTAATTAAATCAACCACCTATAACCATTAAAAAATGTATAAGTGAAAGCATAAACTAGGTAAATTTGTCATTCATTAGGCCATCATTAAATATTCAATCCTAGATATAAATTCCATAATTTAAGTACGCAATCCACGTGAATGAGCACTTAACACCCATTTGCATTCATTAGGCCATCATTAAATATTCAATCCTAGATATAAATTCCATAATTTAAGTACGCAATCCACATGAATGAGCACTTAACACCCATTTGACGGAGCACCTTATATACTGGACAGACTTTCCCTCGGGAGGGGAGCCTGTCGAATGGACATCGTTGGATGAGAAATCCGATGGTGTGCATTGGACAGGCTCCCCTCTCGAGGGAAATTCTGTCCAGTATATAAGGATTGCACCCATTTGACAATCAAATTTGATAGTAGAGTATTATAGATCTAATATATTATACATGCAAGAACCATTTGTGCATTATACAACTCAAAAATTCTTAGCACGTCATTATGAACACTCCCTCACAAAATGTGTTTAGTCAAGATATTGCCATTATGTCTTAAACTATCTTCTTTTCAAGCTTTGAATTTGTTGTCACATATGACTCTACATTGTTTTGTATATTTAAAGTGTTTTGCACTCATGGTAAAAGGGATTTTTTTTTCTCATATAAGGACGGTATTGAGGCCAATGATAATGGGTGTTGAGGCCAATGATAATGGGTGTTGAACCGTAACACTCTACCTTGAATGAGAAGTCAAATTGTGATGTATCGGGAGAAAATAAAATGGGGTACTCAAGGAGATAATGCATGTAATGTGATTAGAGGCTCACTTAGAAGTTGGTGGCTAGTAAATAGGCCCACCCTTAGAAGAGATGATATAATAATAATAGTAAGTTTAATGGAAAAACTCAATCAATGTGGACAAATATTGTTTCCCTAGTCTAAATGGTTTAGATATAGAACAAAACAAAACATAATGAAAACGTTTTCCTATATTTATTAGATCACTAGAATGTAAAGAATCTATACCTATTTATGAAGGTTTCCCTCATCCTCTTCAAGCTTTCGCAATCCTCCTCATGAAGGGATAACCTGCAAAAGCTTTAAAGAAAACACGAAACAAATAGATACTACAAGATAATTTAATAGATCTAAGAAAATGACCAAGGATAATCACTATAAATGAAATTAGAAATCATTTATGGAAAAATAAATCATAATTGTAATAACAATAAGAAGGGGAAAATTACAACCATAAACCCTTGGTGTTGTGCTTATTCCAGCTAGCCTTATGCCTCAAGATCTCAACCTTTTCCTCTCAATTTTTAGAAATATTTCGACAACATACGTGTGCTTTCTTGGTACTCCCTCAACCATTAGGATGAGCTTGTATTTATAGGCCAATAGGGATGAAAGGAGTTGCGGATTACTTATAGAAGGTTAAGGGATCATCCCTATATTTTAGGAAGTTGAATGCCACCTGTTCTGATTTGTTAGGATAAGCCTGCATGTGGTATTTCTTCTAGATAGATATCAATCCTTGTATTTTTCCTTTTAACGAGAACCAACATACTTTGTACATAAGTAAGGAACGTTAAGAAGAGGTGACACTCCTTGTAAAAGAAAGAAGTGTCGTTGATGCCCATTGTACATGGAAACCTGCGTCGACCATGTCTGAAGCCTATTGACAAAAGGAAGGGAGGCTCGAGGTTGATAGAAATGGGTTTCAAAAAGGAAAAACCTCTTCTCAAGTATTTTGACATAAATGCTTTCTAGGAAAGTACACATCTAGGGATGGAAGGATTTTGGTGTAATAGATTGGCCTCCAAAGTATGAAACTAGAGGGATGTGATAGGTGAAATTCTTTCATAGATATCGGTTGAAAGTGAAGGGAAAACACCATCAGTTGACATTTTTTACAGTAGTATATACTCTGAGTTATGTATTATGACTAGCTCAAAACATGGTTGCAGACCAATACATTGCATATCCATGCATAGATGACTAGGTCATGGCTACTAGCTCACAATGTAGATCCATGACAAGAAAGACTCAAATCTGGACATAACTATCAGACATACACTGTAGATCTATGTCTGTAATAACTCAAAAATTCATAAAAATTTAAAATTTTTCATGTGACAAAATGTCAAATACCAATGCTAATGAACCACTAACTGTTAGCAGATAATTAAACAGTTTGAAAGAGAAACGTAGATTACTTCTTTATAAGGTTATGTAGTACTTAAAGGCTTATCTTTAAATACTGTGTTAGTACTGTGTTCAACGTAGCAGTTGCATTTTTCCACATAGTAGAAAAGAAATCTGTCTTTTACTAATGCTATGTATATTATTGTTTCCTTTTGTCAAGTAGGGGAAAGTTTCTTAGGGATGATCAGGGCTTACTTACCTTATAGCTAACATAGCAGGACTAATGGTTCCTTACAGGTTTTTAACGGGTAAGCGTAAGTTCCAGTAAAATAATATATATATATATATATTCAGGTCAAGAAGATACTTCTCTCACATAAATATGATGCTAGACTAGAATGTTTAAATGCAGCTTGTCTCCATAAGAGGTAACGTTGATCTTATTTATGTCGTCAAAACTCTGTAAAGATGTTAAAACAAACTGCATAAGCATGGGTTAAAATATATGACCAAAACACTTTGAAAATGAAATTAAATCAACTGGATAATTAAGATTACTTCTAAAGAATACTCGTATCTTTGCTTAATGTAATTGTGATCTAAAGTTTAGATAGGAAGAAACAAGGTTCGTGTTTTTATGGTTAGATCAATCAACAACGCTTGGAGTTTGGTTTTGAGAATAAGTATTTGAATCCTTTCGTAAACATGAAGGAAATACTCTATGCTATTGAACCATAATTCTAATCTATCTTATCCAAGAGTTTTATTTTCTAAAGATCCTTATGTCATCATACTAACTAGATGTATATCACATTTACCCTCAGCTTAGGGTTTTATAATTAAATGTTTTTCTCAATATATACAAAACTAATTTTACTCTTAACTCATTAGTTGGATGTTAGAATTACAATTGAGACTCTTTTATCTCTTTGAGTACTGCACTGATCAGCAACGCCAACTTCACAAAGCATTAAGAGACTTGGTCCAAGGTTCTCTTCCTAGTTGAAAGAATTCTTCTTCAAACTGTTACAGATTTTTTTACCTTGAATTCTTTTTATTTGTAACATACACCACATTTCATGGTGTACCTTTTTGCCATAAACTCCTTTCTATCGTAAGGTTGTTTGTAAATCTCTTGAGATATCATTATTGGGTTTATATAATATAGGAGATCTTATTATTGGTTTGGTCCTAGTTAACATTTTACTCTCAACTCCACAAATCAAAAGACAACCTCAAGAAGTTATTAAATTATCCTTCTTGATGTAATTTTTGGTTAAAGGGATATCATTTACCTATGTTTTACAAACATCGCCAATTAATTCTATCCTATTTTATTCTATAAACAATAACCATAAAAACATTACATATCTTGATACTATGATTTATAAACTAAGTACCGATACGACCCAAGGATTTATAATATACTATGGCAATCAAAAGGAATTACATTGCTTAATGATTATTAATTTTATTTGCAATAATTTATATGCAGATTGGAATTGCATACTCAACTATTGACTTGCACCCACGATGAGGAAATAATTTGGTGGACATGTGGAGGTGTCTAATCTTTTGGTTAAGTTGACTTATGTTTTGCCCCAACCCTTCATTTTGCAAGTGAGAAGGTTCCTTCAACTGGTGCGGCTGAGCTGTGAGCTCGTGGCTACCATTGTTCTTTGTTGAACTCCAGGTTCCCAATTTCATTGCAATCTCGACCTGGTGAGAAATATAGGTTGGTTTTTATGTTTTTAAAGACTATTGTGGATATTGTGCATGGGAAAGGTTTTTATCCCCGGATCGAGGACTTGTGAGTTTCGTTCTAAAATAGACACAATGACAGAGTTTTAGGTCACGAGTGTTCTTCGTTCTGGTTGGAGTACTGCTTGTTTCCTTCAAAATCATGACTTAGGGTTCTAGTTGTATACGACGCATTAAAATTGTTCGGGCATCACTCTTCAATAAGCCATTGAGTTTTCTCCATCTACTTGCTTCCACGACTTGTCCAAAACGATAACCTTATCAGGTAACGACCGGTCAAGATTTATACTTCACGAAAGCTTTATAAATTATCAATACATTTTAAAAGTTGTAACTAATACTTTTTTTTTCTGTGTAGGTTTCTCTCCCAGCTTGAGGTGTTAGCTGCTAGCTCAACTCTCCAACCTTCGACCACACAAAACCCTGGTAAGCCCCGGTTATATTGATGGTTTCTCCTGCATCTGTGTTATGGTGGTCGAAAAGATATGAATCTCCGTTGTGCTGGTTGTGGCTCGGTCTTGGTTTACTTGATAGGTTAAATCTTCCTGTTGTTTTGTTTTTATAATGTTTTAAACCCTAGAGGTTATTAAGTGCAAACAGTTAAAGGCTGCTGCAGCCGTGACTTAGGTTTTTCATGAAGGAGCCTTTACTGCCTGGGAAGATGTAAAATATTTTTGTATTATATACTCGGCTTAATCCGTGACATTAATGTTTCGACCATTGGTGGTTATTTAAATTTTTAAGTGGTTTTTACTAGTTATGAAAATACTATTTATTCAGCAAGACTTGTAAACAGATGAAGGGTTTTGACTTAATATGAAAAGTAATAGTTAAATTTTTGGTTTACTATTTTTGTTTAACCTGTATAAAATGTTTTCCTCAAGCTTAAGCCTTGCAGAAGTTATAAAAGGCCATGGGCCATTATGCTATTTCTATTTTGTCTCTGTTTAATTTATTTACAGTGTTATTTTAGATTAAATTTACATTTAATATAAATGAATTATAGTAAATTTTACTATTTGAATGTATACACTATTATTAGGTGAATAAAGTATTTTGTTTCTCTCAAATTGGTTATTATCTTGGGATAACCTACAGTTATGTATTTAAATGATTTTTCAGGATAAATTTAGCATCTATATTTATTTTATTTTTAATAAATAATTATTACAACTGTTAGAATTTTTGTCTTAAGAATAAGAATATGAAAGGATGTTTCAGAGATAAAACCTATCTCTTGTAAACCCTAAGTACTACTTTTACTATTCCTATATTTGTTTATTAAACTTTAATTGTTGTATTTATAATAATTATTAATACTAGTAATCAATCTATGACTATTATAATTACTAGTGATTATTATATAATCTATTCTTTTCCTATAATTAGATAATACAGTTACTTTTAGCAGACATAACAAGTACAACTAAATTTCTGTGAATAAATCATATAAATCTATAGAAGAAGTCATTTGCACTTTAAATTCAGAATTAATAAACCAATCTGCACATCTAGCTTAAACAACCAGCTATACTAGAGTACTGCCTTATAAAGGCCTGGAAAAATACAGTGTGGTAATTTCTTTTTTTATTCATTTTTCATTTAGCAATGTCATTATTGTTTTTAAAATAATCTACTAATCACTAATTCTATCAATAGACAATGCTCTTTTCTTCATAAACCCTAATAAAACAATAATATGCATATCTTAAAAACTAGTAATCTTTTTCTAAAAAATAGTAGATAAACTATAAATAAACCTGAAAAAATAAAAACCTGTCAATGGATGAGGTGATAACAGCTTAAGGAGGCTGTTCCTCCCAACCAACTCCTGGAGAAGGCTTAGTCTGCACTTTCTCAGGACCCCCAAGACTGTTTTTTGGTCCTCTTGGTACAGTACTTGGTGAAGGGTGTAACCTTAAGACCTTCTATCACTTGACTGGATTTACAGCAGTAATTCATCCCTACGCACAACAGTAAGAACTTCATCCTAGAGTAGCTGTACAAGTTCAATCTTCAGCAGTTAACCCCTCAAAATCACTTCAACAAGTCCCCTCCATCGAATTTTCTCATGTGCACTTCATTCACTCAGAATAATCACAATTCTAGAATGAGAAACCTCAATTGTCTTCAATGGGAAGTTTTATATCAATGCCTAGGTCTTCTAGGTCAGTTTTTATTTAATGAGCCACTTGCTCCTATTCCACTTTCTTGGGGAATCATGACCACAATTATAGGGAATTTTCTGCCTCCAACAGTTAGAAGTAGTTTGAGGATGCTACCACTTGTCAGTATACTCTCCACCCAGTCTCCTCCACCAACTGACCAATTAACACTCATTTAACAGCTTCCCTAAGTTGTCGTCTCTTCATTTATTTATTTATTAATAAAATATTCTGCAATACATTAATTATCCTTGACCCCACTGGGTCATCAATTACAAACTTTATCATAAAATATAAAATAATGTTCCTCAATAACATTAAATTGTTTTGCAAATCGGGGCATGTGACATACACACCCCCTTAATTTATAACATCGTCCTCAATGTTATTTGTTCCTCGTCCTCAGAATTTCCCTGAAATAGAATTGGATATGCGTCCTGCATATGACTTTCCAATTCCCAAGTGGCTTCTTTTGGACTAAGGTGCTTCCGTTGCACCTTCACCTGACCAATGGTGCGATTCTGAAGCAAGATCTTCCTCCTTTCAAGGATACAATCCGGTTCCACCAGAAAATCTCCTTCGGGTTCCACGTGCACATCATTCCAATTAATAACATGAGTAGCATCATGTACATATTTTTTTAATACATAAATATGAAAAATATTGTGAACTCTTAAATTTGGTGGTAGAGATAACTAATATGCTACGTTTCCTATCCTGGATAGTATTTCAAAAGGACCACAATATCGAGGTGCTAGCTTAGCACAACTACCTAACCTTAGAGAACTCTTTTTTGGTCTCACCTTAATAAAAACATGTTCACCTACCTGGAACTCCTTTGGAGTTCATTTAAGATCTGCTTGGATTTTCTGTTGCTCTTGCACAACTTTCAAGTTACCTTGTATCTGTTTTACAATTAACTCCATCTCCTTTAATAATTCAGGTCCTAATACTAACCTGTCAATTGGATTACTCCAAGAGATGGGGGTATTGCATTTCCTTCCATACACAATTTCAAAAGGACTATATCTAGCTGAAGCTTGATAATGATTATTGTAAGCAAATTATACTAGGTGTAAGTAATCTTCCCATTTACCTGGTTGCTCCTTTACATACATTCTGATCATATCCTCCAATACCTGATTTACTCTTTCAGTCTGTCCATCGGTTTAGGGATAGAAAGAGGTACTAAAGTTTAACATAGTATTTAACCCTTTAAACAAATATTTCCAAAATTTGCCTGTAAACTTAGGGTCTCGATCTGAAATGATCACCTTCGGTATTCCATGCAACCGAAAAAATTTGTTTTAAGAAAATATCATCAATATTTGCAGCTTTATAAGTAGTTTTTACAGGTATAAAATGGGCTTCTTTACTCAATTTATTAACAACTACCATTATTGAGTCATTTAAGTTTTGATTTCTAGGTAGTCCCATGATAAAATCAAGGCTAATTATCTCTCATTTCTAGTTAGGAATAGGCAATGACTGAATTAGCCCATCTGGATGCTGATGTTTAGTCTTTACTTGCTAACATTCAAAGCACCTAGCAATGTATTTTGCCAATTTATTTTTCATGTTTGGCCAGAAATAATCCTTTCTTAGCATGCTTATGGCTTTCTGATAACCTGGATGCCCTGAATAAAGAGTTTTATGAACCTCTTTTAAAATTAACAGCTTAATATTAGGTACATTAGGTATGTATAATCTATATTTATACAATAATAATCCTTTTTTGTTCAAGTCGTACCCTGTACTTAGACATTCTATTAAATTTTCTCTTACCTTTGCTTGTAATTTCTGATAATTTTCATCTTGTTCTATTGCATCTTCTAACTGTTCTTCCAAGTCTATCTTATAAGTGCTGATGGCTGTTGTAAAATTCAGTTTTTCATTTCTACTTAATGCATCAGCAACCTTATTCGCCTTTCCTTTAATATGTTGTATTTCAAAATCGTATTCACTAAGAAAAGCTAGCCACCTAGCTTACCTACCATTCAAGTTAGGTTGATCCAACAGATATTTCAATCCTTTATTATCTGTCATTAATATAAAATTCATTTTGATTAAATGATGACGCCACATTTTTAAGGCATGTATGACAACAACTAACTCTAAATCATAGGTCGCATAAATTTTCTCACGAATCTTCAGCTTCCTAGACTCATAAGTAATGACATGTCCTTCCTGAGTTAAAACTCCACCTAAATCATCATTGCCTGCGTCAGTACATACTAAAAAATCTTTATTAGGGTCGAAAATTCTTAGAATTGGTGCGGTTGTTATTAATGTTTTTAACTTTTTAAAACTGTCTTCACACTTCTGATTCCAATCAAATTTCTTTCATTTCTTCTGCAAAGAGGTTATAGGATTTGTAATTCTTGAAAACCTTTCAATGAATCTTCGATAATAACGAATAATACCTATGAATGATCGAACGTCAGTTACGTCTTTTGGGACTGGGTTGACAGAAATTCCTTCTTTTGTCACCACATGACCCAGATACTAAATTTTATCCTTAAAGAAATCACATTTACTAAATTTTGCATATAGTTGATGTACTCGTAACTCTTGTAAGACAATTTTTAAGTGTTCTTTATGTTCCTCTTCAGACTTTGAGTAAATTAAGATGTCGTCAATAAATACAACCACAGATTTATCCAAATATTTATGCATTACATTATTCATCAGACACATAAAAAAGACGGGGCATTAGTAAGCCCAAATGGCATAACGAAAAACTTGTAATGACCATACCAGGTCCTGAAAGATGTTTTAAAGATTTCTTCATCCTTGATTCAGACCTGGTGGTAACGAGATCGTAGATCAATCTTTGATAACACCGTTGATCCACGTAGCTGATCAAATAGATCATCTCTGTGGGGTAACGGGTATATGTTCTTGATAGTCATTTTATTTAGTTGAAGGTAATCTATACATAGTTTTAGAGTTCCATCCTTCTTCTTAACAAAGATGACAGGTTCGCCCCAAGGAGATACACTAGGTCTAATGTAATTCTTATCAATGAGTTCTTTTAACTGTGACTTAAGTTCATTTAATTCCAGTATATTCATCCGATAAGGGGCTTTTGAGCTGGGCACTGTACCAGGTACCAACTCAATAGTAAAATCTAATTCCAGTTTCGGTGGCAGTCCCGTAATTTCTTCCAGAAATACATTTGAATATTCCCTTAGGATCGGAATATCTTCCAGTTTTAATTTATCTTTGTTATTAGTATTTTCTTCATTAATTACTATTACATCAAAAGCTTTACAGCCCTTCCAAACAGCTCTCTTAAGCTACAAGGCAAAAATCTGCCTTATGGCTATTTTCCTAGGGATTCCTTTTACATTTATTAACTCTCCCTCATTATTTATGCAAGTAAAGGTTTTATCAAAGCAATTCAGGACTACCCTATGTTGTTCTAACCAATCCATACCAATTAACATCTCATATGAACCTAAAGGTAACACGTTGAGCTTAACAGAGGTTTCAAACTGATCCATAGTTACTGCACAATTCTTAACAAAGCTAATTACTTTTCTCTTTGCACCAGTAGCTAACTGAACTAACCAAGATCTTACAAAATTTTCAACTGAGAGCTTACACTTTTCTACTAAATTAGGATAAATATAACTTAAAGTAGCTCTTGGATCGATTAAAATAAATATAGGTATTTGATTTAGCTTACCTTCCACTTCCACCATGGAAGTTTGATAATTTGCTTGCATGTTCTCCAATGCTATGTTGATCCTGGGAATTGTCCTTGCTAGATCACCAACAGTCATCTCCTCCTGTATTGTGTGTATATTGCTAACAGTATTCTTCTGATTGGGGAAAACTAATGCATAATGCGGACCATTAAATTCCCAGCACTTTATGGGTTCCTTTCATTCAAAATTCTTTGTATAGTTACTGTGGTTGTTAGCAAATTATTTATTCCTTTGATTATTTGGATTGGTCTATGAATTACTTTTGCTCCCTTGGAAATTTTTACTAGGAAAATCTCTGGTGTTACTATTCATAAGATTTCGGTTAGGAACAAAACCTTTATTTTTCTGTTCAAAGTTATTATTTCTTTTGGTCTTCCAGTTGGTTATACTTTCCTTTTTACGATTATGTTCATAATAGAAATTTACTTTTCTCATTGCTTCTTCTAAATTTTTTGGATTGTCATACTCAATTCTATCTTTTATATGATAAGGTAAACAGCTGAGAAACTGTTGTACCTTAGACAATATATGGCACATACCTGAGCAGACTTAGAAATTTACTATTTAGTTCTTTCATATTCATTGTTCCCAGTTTTACTCGTAAAATTCCTTAGCCCTCTCCTCATAATACTGTTGAGATAAAAATTTCTTCTTGAAATATTTCTTAAATGTACTCCAATTAATATTTTTCTCCCTTATACCTTTTACTCTTTTTAAGTCCTGCCACCAAATATATGCTTTCCCTGTAAGATTATAAATAGCCATCTTGACCTTCAGTTGATTAGAGTAGTTATAAATTTAAAAGTATTTCTTCATCCTGGAAAGCCAAGATTATGCCTCTTCCCGCTTCTCAGTTTCACCATTAAAGGTTAATCGCTTGATTTTCTTGAATTCCCCAAAAATTTCTTCGTAAGGTTTAAACTTTCTCTTCCTAGTATGGTAATTATCTTCACCACTATCACTAGTATATTGGAAATTTTGTTTATGTGAATCACCATATACTTCAAAAGATGAGCTACTTTTGTTTTTAATTTGTTTAGTATTTTTATCTTTATGTTGATAACCCATATCTTCTGATTCAGTTCTTTTATTTTTTTTCCTCAATATGAAATATTTCCATCAAAATCTGATTTAGCTCCTCTTGAGCTCTCAGAATTCTCTCATTTTCTTTTTTGACCGATTCCATCTCTGTTTTTAGTTCCTTAACTGTTTGTAGTAGTGCGGAATAATTATTAGTTATCTCTTCCTGTATAGGTTCTTTTTGAAAATTATTTCATTCAGTGTAAGGAGACTCCTCATCCGCATATTCCTCCAATCTATTCATACGTGTGATTAACTTAGAAAACAAAATTCTCTAGAAATATCATTAAAAAGAAAATAACATCAGCATATTTGTTTAAATTCATTGTTCCACATATGCAAGTTGAGCTCATTCAGGCCTAGTGTTTGAACCTTGTGCTCTGATACCACATGTAATAACTCAAAAATTCGTAAAAATTTAAAAATTTTCATGTGACATAAAATGTCAATACCAATGCTAATGAACCACTAACTGTTAGCAGATAATTAAACAGTTTGCAAGAGAAACGTAGATTACTTCTTTATAAGTTTATGTATTACTTAAAGGCTTATCTTTAAAAACTGTGTTAGTACTGTGTTAAATGTAGCAGTTGCATTTTTCTAAATAGTAGAAAAGAAATCTGTCTTTTACTAATGCTAAGTATATTATTGTTTTCTTTTGTCAAGTAGGGGAAAGTTTCTTAGGGATGATCGGGGATTACTTAGCTTATAACTAACACAGTGGGACTGATGGATCTTTACAGGTTTTTAACAGGTAAGCATAAGTTCCAGTAAAATAATATATATATATTCAGGTCAAGAAGATACTTATCTCGCATAAATATGATGTTAGACTAGAATGTTTAAATGTACCTTGTCTCCATAACAGGTAACGTTGATCTTATTTATGTCGTCGAAACTCCGTAAAGATGTTAAAACAAACTACATAAGCATGGGTTAAAATATATGACCAAAACAATTTCAAAGTGAAATTAAATCAACTGGATGATTACGATTACTTCTAAAGAATACTCGTATCTTTGCTTAATGTAATGGTGATCTAAAGTTTAGATAGGAAGAAACAAGGTTCGCAGTTTTATGCTTAGATCAATCAAAAACACTTGGAGTTTGGATTTGAGCATAAGTATTTGAATCATTTTGAACACATGAAGAAAATACTCTATGCTATTGAACCATAATTCTAATCTAACTTATCCAAGATTTTGATTTTCTAAACATTCTTATGTCATCATACTAACTAGATGTATATCACATTTACCCTCATCTTAGGGTATTATAATTAAATATTTTTCTCAATATATACAAAACTACTTTTACTCTTAACTCATTAGTTGGATGTTAGAATTACAATTGAGACTCTTTTATAAGTTTGAGGACTGCACTCATTAGCAACCCTAACTTCACAAAGCATTAAGAGACTTGGTCAAAGGTTATCTTCCTAGTTGAAAGAATTCTTCTTCAAACTGTTACAGTTTTTTTTACCTTGAATTCTTTTTATTTGTAACATACACCACATTTCCTGGTGTACCATTTTGCTATAAAATCCTTTATATCGTAAGGTTGTTTGTAAATCTCTTGAGATATGGTTATTGGGTTTATACCATATAGGAGATCTTATTATTGCTTTGGTCCTCATTAACATTTTACTCTCAACTCTACAAATAAAAAGACAACCTCAAGAAGTTATTAAATTATCCTTCTTGATGTAATTTTTGGTTAAAGGGATATCATTTACCTATGTTTTACAAACATAGCCAATTAATTCTATCCTATTTTATTCTATAAACAATAACCATAAAAACATTACATATCTTGATACTATGGTTTATAAACTAAGTACCGATACGACCCAGGGATTTATAATATACTATGGCAATCAAAAGGAATTACATTGCTTAATGATTATTATTTTTATTTGCAATGATTTATATGCAGATTGGAACTGAATACTCAACTATTGACTTTCACGCACGATGAGGAAATAATTTGGTGGACACGTGGAGGTGTCTAATATTTTGGTTAAGTTGACTTATGTTTCTCCCTAACCCTTCATTTTGCAAGTGAGAGGGTTCCTTCAACTAGTGCGGCCGAGCTGTGAGCTCGTGGCCGCCATTGTTCTTTGTTGACCTCCAGGTTCCCAATTTCACTGCGAGCTTGACCTGGTGAGAAATATAGGTTGGTTTTTATTGTTTTGAAGACTACTATGGATATTGTGCGTGGGGAAGGTTTTTATCACCAGATCGAGGACTTGTGAGTTTCGTTCTAAAATAGACATAGTGACAGAGTTTTAGGTCACGAGTATTCTTCATTCTGGTTGGAGTACTATTTGTTTCCTTCAAAATCGTGAATCAAGGTTGGAGTTGTATACAACGTATTAAACTTTTCCGAGCATCACTCTTCAATGTGCCATCAAGTTTGTCCAATTGCTTGCTTCCACGACTTCTCCAAAATGATAACCTTATCAGGTAATGACCAGTCAAGATTTATACTTCACGAAAGAGTTATAAATTATCAGGTTTCTCTCCCATCTGGAGGTGTTAGCTGCTAGCTCAACTCTCCAACCTTCGACCACGCAAAACCCTTGTAATCCTCGGTTATACTGAGGGTTTCTCCTGCATCTATGTTGTGGTGATCGGAAAGATATTACTGTTTCGACTACTCATGGTTATTTAAATTTTTAAGTGGTTTTTACTGGTTATGAAAAGATTGTTTATTCAGTAATACTTGTAAAAAAATTAAGGGTTTTGACTTAATATGAAAGGTAATAGTTAAATTTTTGGTTTACTATTTATGTTTAACCTGTATAAAATGTTTTGCTCAAGCTTAAACCTTGACAGAAGTTATAAAAGGCCATGGGCCATTATGCTATTTCTATTTTGTCTCTGTTTAATTTATTTACAGTGTTATTTTAGATTAAATTTACATTTAATATAAATGATTTATAGTAAATTTTACTATTTGAATTTATACACTGTTATTAGGTGAATAAAGTATTCGAATTCTCTCAAATTGGTTATTATCTTTGGATAACCTACAGTTCTGTATTTAAATGATTTTTCAGGATAAATTTAGCATCTGTATTTATTTTATTTTTAATAAATAATTATTACAGTTGTTTGAATTTTTGTCTTAAGAATAAGAATATGAAAGGTTGTTTCAGAGATAAAACCTATATCTTGTAAACCCTAAGTACTACTTTTATTATTCCTATATGTGTTTATTAAACTTTAATTATTGTATTTATAATAATTATTAATACTAGTAAACAATCTATGACTATTATAATTACTAGTGATTACTATATAATCTATTCTTTTCCTATAATTAAATAATACAGTTACTTTCAGTAGATAGAACAAGGACAGCTAAATTTCTGTAAATAAATCATATAAATCTACAGAAGAAGTCATTTTCATTTTACATTTAGAATTAATAAACCAATCTACACATCTAATTTAAACAACCAGCTATACTAGAGTACTGCCTTATAAAGGCGTGGAAAAATACAGTGTGGTAATTTCTCTTTGTTGGAATATAATCCGTCGGGATTATATTTTGTAAATAAATAAAGGAAAATGATAGTTGTGTAGGAAGCTGAAAAGGGTGGTCGTAAGATGAAACTCAACCAGCATATGTAATGTATAAATAAATGATTTTGCAATGGAATATATGAATTCGGGAGTTATTATCCAACAGTGGTATCAGAGCACCACCTGCCATAACTCCTGCCTGATGCGTTTCAGTCCTAGCAGCCTGAATGCTTGCCAGTCCATTGCCAGACCTCCATTCTGCCCTTTGTCAATTCATTTCAGACTACCTGCCCATTGTCAGTCTACATCCAAGCGTTTCTCCTGCCAGCCTGCATACATTCATTCTATGCGTTACAGTTCCAGAACTACGTTGAGGAATGGTTTGTGTTTAGGTTATGAAATAGCCTGTTTGTTGTAGAAGCCGTGTTTTTTCTGCTTGAACATTCCGCAATATTTCATATGAGTTTCTATCTATTGTGAAACCCTAATTTATGTTCAAAGTTAGTCCATGGTTGAATGGAAAATGTGGTGACTCTATCGAGTTCCCTCGTGGAAAATGTGATGACTCTATCGAGCTCCCTCGTGGAAAATGTGGTGACTCTCTCTACCTGTGAGTTAAACTAGAGCTTCTTGTAATTGCGTGGATTCTTTGTACGGCATATCATGATCAAGGCATATCCCTGAGCATGTAGATCATGGAATAGATTAACTCGATTTAGACCACTCACCCAGCTATAGTGATTCAGGTTTGTTCTTCATTTTTTGAGTTGCGAGCCCGTGCTGTGTTGAACTGATATCTCTCTCCACTGGTGTGTTGAAGAGTGTGGTGTGCCATCACGAATTTGGAAGTGGAGGATATCTGTTGCGTCCAATTCTTTGTTGAGTTGAAAGAGCTGAGATCGTTGACTGGTGCTGTTCAAAAACCCTAATTTTTTGACCTAATTCCTGTGCATGGAGAGTGGTTGCAAATATTGCTCATATGTATGATATGGCTGCTGTATGAGCCCGAGAATGTTGTATGTGTTATGCTATGTATTTGATGAGCCTGTGTCTGCTATAAACCTGAATTAAATTAGTGGAAGAATTTGCAAATGTTGATGAGTGAACATGATGGAGACTCACACTCTCATACATGTGCATGGAGGTAAAGCGTTTCATATTACTAATTCATGAATCCTAGTATTTTGCATGAAGTCTATCTGAAAATGTCTGCGAGCATTTTTATTTGCATTGAGCCGCGACTGCTGCAAAAAGAATTTTCTCCTCTGTGAATTGCTGCTATGTACGAGCCTATGAATGATATAGCATGGAATTGCTACATTTTCTCCATTCAATTTGTAGCTTTGCTTTGAAAATGAATTTGTGACCATCGCATGAGAAGCTTGTTGGTTGACTAAAGTTGAGACATGACCTTTATCAAATCACATGATTGTAATATTTATTTTGAATATTTTTGCATTGCTGTGACTCAATTGATGTGAAGACCGATTTGAAGGAAGAAGACTGCTTGAAGAGTGTTAAACTGTAAAAAGTACTGGGAACTCATTCGACTAAGTGGTGCTGCAAGATATTGTATTGATGTATTTTTCACTAGATTTGCAAAATTAAATATAGAGCAGCTGCAAGATTTTTTTGATAGGGCTGTAGAATTAGTTTTGATAGGCTACAGAATCATATTGTAATTTGTAAAGGAGCAGGAATCTAAAACTGCATCCCATATTTTTTTCCAAGTATTCTGTAAGTTGCGGATTCCATAGTGAAGATGCACTCTTTGGCATCAATAGTTGGTGCCACTCTCTCTGGCAAAGACACTTATCCAAAATGGTGGGGTGAGAGAGGCAGAGGAAGAAGACACTTCAGAGGTAGAGGAGGCAGAAACAACTCCAGCAAAAGATCAGATTTGAAGTGCAAGTGTTGTGGAAAGATTGGACACACAGCAGATCATTGTTGGGCTTTGTGGGACTCCATCAAAGACAGACATAACTAGAAGAAAGATGACAATAAGAACCAAGATGCTAGTAATGGTATTGTTGCACATTGTAATCTTGGTATTAATGAAATGACTTCACTTTCATCTTACAAATATTGTTGGCTACTTGATACTGGAGCAACATCACACATGACTTTTAGAAAAGACTGTTTTGAAGAACTTAATGAAACAATAAATGGCATAGTTTACTTTGCAGATAAGTCAAGTCTTAAACCAAAGGGAATGGGCACCATTCGGTTGAAGATTCTTGGATTCCCTGATTTCTTGTTGAAGAATGTTCTTTATCTTCCAGAGTTGCAGAGAAGCCTGTTGTCCTTGGTGGAGATTCAACAGCAAGGCCATTCCATACACATGTTTGATGGAATCGTAGAAATAAGAAAGTCCTCTGACAACCAAGTCATCATGACTGGATA
Source organism: Pseudotsuga menziesii (assembly GCA_001517045.1). Classification (NCBI taxonomy): domain Eukaryota; kingdom Viridiplantae; phylum Streptophyta; class Pinopsida; order Pinales; family Pinaceae; genus Pseudotsuga; species Pseudotsuga menziesii. The sequence continues at coordinate 95,080 of LPNX011228274.1, read as the reverse complement.
CGAAGATGGGAAGCTGCTGAAGCTAAAGGGTTCATCTGCAAGAGTTCAGAACTATGCCTACCTCTCTCAGCATGGAGAAGGTAATTTGTCATCAAGTTTATTGTGGCATGCAAGATTTGGTCATCAGAATTATAACAGTCTTCGTTTGTTGAGAAAGAATGGTGTATTTGGTTTTCCCACCATTCCCAAAGAGAAGAACAAATGTGATGCATGTATATTAGGGAAACACAGTAAGCTTCCATTCCATGAATCTAATTTCAGAGGAAGTAGGAAATTTGAATTAGTGCATTCTGATTTATGTGGCCCCATGCCAACTCCTTCTACCAATGGGAATAAGTATTTTATGACCTTTGTTGATGACTACTCAAGAATGTGCTATATTTACACATTAAAGACAAAATCAGAAGCATTTCAAACATTCAAGGACTTTCATGCATTGATAGAAAAACAAGCACAATCTAAAATTGGTACACTTCGTACTAACAATGGGAAAGAATACACTTCAAATGCTTTTGAAGATTATCTTCTCCAACATGGAATTGCACATTAAACTACAGTTCCCTACAATCCTCAACAAAATGGTGTAGCAAAAAGAATGAACATAACCATAATGAATATGGTTCGCTCAATGATGTTTTTTAAGAATGTAAAACTAATGTTTTGGGGTGATGCAGTGAAATGTGCAGCCTATTTGAGAAACAAGAGTCCCTAAAATTCTCTTGATAACAAGACTCCACATGAAATGTGGTTTGGCCATCCCCCCTAAGTCAGGAATCTCATAGTTTTTCCCTCCTAAGTCAGGCATCTCAGAGTTTTTGGTTCCACCTGTTATGGCTTGATTCCAAAGGAGCAAAGAAACAAGCTTGGTGTTCGAAGCAGAAAATGCATTTTCCTGGGGTACGAAGAAAACTCCAAGGCATACCGTCTGTATGATGAGGTAAACAAGAAGTTTGTTATTTCCAGAGATGTCATTTTTCTTGAGACTAATAAAAATGACCAGTCCATTGAGAGACAGCTTGATCGTTTGGAAAATTATCCTCATCCAAAGAAGTATTCTAAAAATGAATATGAAATTCCAAACCTTGAAGGGGGGATTCCTATACTGGATCAACCTTTGGAATTTCCATATGAAGCACCAACTCCCCCGCATGAAGAAGTTCCTGCTACTTCACCTGAACAAGAGATTCAACTGGATGATGTGATTGAGAGACTTGGAAGACTCAACCTTGAAGGAAATGAAGCACCACCAGCTGATCAACCAGGACCATCACGAAAAATTCCTAAATGGGCCACAAAGACACTTGAAAGTGTCCATCCGGATGAAGTTGGAAAGACGGGAACGAAAAGTTCAAAAAGACATGAAGATGGAGGAGAAGTAGATAATTCAGGTGATGACATGGATGTATCATTTGATTGTGAATTTAATTTATCTGCTAACTTTGAACCAACTTCCTTTGAAGAAGCTTCTACTCGAGTTGAGTGGAAAGAAGCTATGCAGAATGAGTATGATGCACTCATGAAGAATGGAACTTGGAAGCTGGTTGACCCTCCAGTTGGAACCAAACCAATTGGTTGCAAGTGGCTGTACAAGAACAAATACAAATCATATGGCTCACTTGACAAGCACAAAGCGAGGCTTGTAGAAAAAGGCTATGCACAGAAGGAAGGAATTGACTATGAATAAACGTTTTCTCCTACAACAAAATGGGCTACCATCCATACCTTACTCTCTTTACCTGCTTAGAATGGGTGGAAAGTTCATCAGATGGATGTGAAGACTGCTTTCTTGAATGGAGACTTGAAAGAGAATGTCTTCATGTCTCAGCCAGAAGGCTTTGTTGTGAAAGGAAAAGAACAAAAGGTATGCAAGCTTGTCAAATCCTTGTATGGCCTAAAACAAGCGCCTCGTGCATGGTATGAAAAATTAACCAAGCATCTTTTGAAGTTAAATTTCGAACATTTTGATCTTGATGATGCAACATTGTTTATAAAGAAAGTTGGAAGATCTGCTGTGTATCTTGTGGTGTACGTAGATGATCTTTTGATGACAAGGAACAGTG
>LPNX011228274.1:0-92791 GCA_001517045.1 Pseudotsuga menziesii | reverse complement strand
ACTACTAGACAAATTTTGCATGACAGAATGCAACCCTATCTCTACTCCAATGGAACAGAAAATGAAGCTCTCATCAAGCGAAGGAAAAGAATTTGAAGATGCAACCAAGTATTGACAACTTGTAGGAAGACTTATCTACCTTACAACAACTAGAACAGATATTTCTTATGTTGTTGGCATACTTTCAAGGTTCATGCATAAACCTTGTGAAGGACATTATTCAGCTGCAAAAAGAGTTCTAAGATACTTGAAGGGGACTCGAGACATTGGACTCAAGTACTCTAAGGTGGATGAATTTAAACTTATTGGTTACTCAGACTCAGATTTTGATGGTGATAAGGAGACAGGAGTATCAACTTCTTGATACACTATGATTCTTGGATTAGCACCTGTCTCATGGAGATCACGCAAACAGTCAATTCTGACAGATTCAACAACAGAAGCAGAATATGTGGCTACAGCTGAAGCAATGAAAGAAATAGTATGGCTCAGGAAGATACTTGAAGATTTGCAAGAAAAACAAGAGAACTCCACTCCATTATTGATCGACAATACTTCTGAAATCAAGCTAGCTAAGAATCCTAGATTCCATGATCGAACCAAACACATCAACACAAAGTATCATTTGATTTGACATCATGTAGAGGCCAAGACAGTCCATCTTCGACATTGTTCCACAAATGATCAAGTTGCAGACATCTTCACCAAAGCGCTTGGACGAGAAAAAATTGAAAGATTCAGAAACATGCTCAGACTTACTAACACCCCTTCGGATTAAGGGGGGGATTGTTGGAATATAATCCGTCGGAATTATATTTTGTAAATAAATAAAGGAAAATGAATAGTTGTGTAGGAAGCTGAAAAGGCTGGTCATAAGATGAAACTCAACCAGCATATGTAATGTATAAATAAATGATTTTGCAATGGAATATATGAATTCGGGAGTTGTTATCCAACACTTTTTTTATTCATTTTTCATTTAGCAATGTCACTACTGTTTTAAAAATAATCTACCAATCACTAATTTTATCAATAGACAATGCTCTTTTCTTCATAAACCCTAATAAAACAATAATATTCATATCTTGAAAACTAGTAACCTTTTTCTGAAAACAGTAGATAAACTATAAATAAACCTGAACAAATAAAAACCTGTCAATGGATGAGGTGAAAATAGCTTAAGGAGGTTGTTCCTTCCAACCAAATCCTAGAGAAATATTAGTCTGCACTTTCTCAGGACCCCTGAGCCTGTTTCCTGGTCCTCTTGGTAGAGTACTTGGTGAAGGATGTAACCTTAAAACCTTCTATCACTTGACTAAATTTACAATATTAATTTAGCCCTGCTCACAACAGTAAGAATTTCAGCCTAGAGTAGCTGTATAAGTTCAATCTTCAGCAGTTAACCCCTCAAACTCACTTCAACAAGTCCCCTCCATCGAATTTTCTCATGTGCACTTCATTCACTCAGAATGATCACAATTCCATAATGAGCAGCCTCAACTGTCTTCAATGGGAAGTTCTATATCAATGCCTAGGTCTTCTGGGTCAGTTTTTACTTAATGAGCCACCTTCTCCTATTCCACTTTCTTGGGGAATCATGACCACAATTATAGGGAAGTTGCAACCTGCAACAGTTAGAATTAGTTTGAGGATGCTGCCACTTGTTACTATACTCTCCACCTAGTCGCCTCCACCAAGTGTCCAATTAACACTCATTTAACAACATCCCTAAGCTTTTGTCTCTTCATTTATTTATTTATTAATAAAATATTCTACAATACATTAATTATCCTTGACCCCACTAGGTCATCAATTACAAACTTTATCATAAAATATAACATAATGTTCCTCAATGACATTAAATTGTTTTGCAAATTGGGGCATGTGACAATGTCATTGTGACTCAAACTTGAGCATATCCACCATACATACATTGTGAATCTAGGCAGTGACTCAATCACTCCATCAAAACCTGGGGAAATGAATGGTACAAGCAATTAACCCCAGGATCTTCATCTAAACCCATAGAAGGTACGATTCTATCCATGTGAATAGATGTTTTGATGTCAAAATGGTGGAACCCACTTGATTACTGGTCATTGTGATATACTCTTAACAAGTGCGAGGGAAATCATAATTAATGTTAATTATTCCCAAGGTACCCTATTACACTGCTTGAATTTGAATTAACGAGTTGAATTCAAACATTCAAAGGAATATTCCAAGCAAAGACCAATAATGTAAGCCTACTATTGGAAGAGAGGTAACCTTCCATTAAGGCATGCAAGCCCAAGTTACTCTATCTAATTTATAGGTTTAACACTTGGATAATATGTTGAAGTCGACAAAGTTAAACTCGTCAAAGGAGGGCCATAATGTTTCCCTCATTATCGACAGAAAATAGGTTCCATTTTTTTTTGAAATGGAGATTAGACGGAGAAAGTCCTTTAGGCCTAGCTTAGAGATGACCGACATAAAATAAGGTAAAGTAACTACAAAGGATGACTAGGATGGTAGACCTTTCTTTAACATTCATTACACAAGGGGACACCTGGTAGCATTGGCTTAACGATATTGGGATCACTACATGATGCAATGGGATACCAATGTCTTCTTTGGAAAACTCAAAATTATATCATGACTAACGAAAGTGGATCGGCTTAGAATCAAGATAACAAAATGCAAGAAAGTGTTGGGTTCATGTTCAAGGATGATAACTTGCTACTATACGAACTTAGACACATTCTTTTTTTAAATTCCCCATCATGAATGATGTGTTCCTCTTTTATTTTTAACGACCTGGAAGAGGGTATCAAACTCTCGATGTAGTTCAACATGGATGATTCCAATCTCACATGTTTTACAAACCTAAGAAAGGAGGGGTTCGGTCCCAAAAAAGGGTCCTTCATTGTTTAGTTTTAGCGAGTCCAAGGAAGGTAAACTCAATGTCATTTCATGTTCAGAGAGTCTGAAAGGACTAAGAAGAGTCCAATGTGGACAATTTCTCTTAAATTTAGTCCCCAAGGTCCGAAAAAGTGTAAAATGATCCCTGAGAAAACTTTTTCTTAATATTTTAAAAGTTGTTATACCAAAACAAAAGGATCTATGAAAGAATAACAAGGACCAAAAAAAAAATAACACAAAGATTTATCCCCGGAAACCCTCATGGGGAAGAAAACCCAACAAAACTTCCTCTATATATACTTCAACCAAGTACAATGTAAGACCCAAAGAATAAGACTAGATTGCTTCCTCTCCTCCAGATGGATTTCTCCTTCTCTCTCTAGCGCAACTACTTGAGTGTTCTACTTGTCCAAATGAGGGAGGTGCCTCTCCTATTTATACTAATCGTTGAGAGGCCTAATGACCCAACAATACTGAATTCTCCTTGCTACTGGGCTGAATTTCCTTGGAAGACTCAAAAATACATTTCAATAATACTTTTGTGGGTACTACTGACCCAACTTACAATGGAGGTTTTACCTCAAGGATTGACATGACCAAATACATCAATGAAATCCCTAATCATAGGAATAACATATCTATAATGGGTGATAAAAATAATAATACAAAGTAGAATATCTTCCACATTCACATTTCTTTAACACTCCCTCTTAATAAAGAAGGTATTCTACAACAATACTTATGTACAACTGATTGGTGAATCTATATGTCATAGGAAGTTTTCTCAATTATATCAACATAATCATCATCCATAGAACATATTCATCACAAACATATATGGCCGCATCTCAATCATGATCATCTCTTGCATCATCATCTCTGACATCATCTCAAGCATAATCATCTATGGCATCTTCGCAAGCCTCCTCATCTCTGGCATCATCTCGATCATCACCTACACTATCATCAGTATACAGATACTGAGCTAAATAACCCCCAACATAAACAAATTTTGGAAAATAATCATCTGGAACTGAATGCAGGAACTTGTCTACAAGTGAATGTAGGACCACTCTCCATATGAGAGTACTATCATCTGCAGGAACATCCTCAACCAAAAAGTGATAGGACCACTCTCAACAAGAGAGTGTTCTTTTCTGTAGGACCATCCTCAGTAAAAGAATGCTAGGATACACTTGTCTGCAAATAATTGTTGTACCTCATCAATATATATAAGCATACTGATAAACTCGACTGGCCTTTTCTATACTAGAATACCATGACCATCTCATTCTCAATAATAATCTTATCATCACTCCCTCTTTCCAAGTAGGTCCTTCCCAAATACACTAAGATTGACTAAAAAATGTTCAAACTTTACATGAGACAGAGGCTTAGTCACCACATCAACAACTTGTTCCTCTGTAGGAACATACTGGAACTTCATGGCTCCTCTCTGCACCATATCTCAGATGTAGTGATACTTTAATTCTATATGCTTTGAAGAGATGACAGTTGATCCTAGCTTTCTTATTCTTCTCCAATGCTCCTTTACTCTTGATCAATATTCATAACACTTGATAAATATTCATATAACTAAAAGCATATATCAATACTTTGATGGAAAGAAACACAATATTTATTAATAAAAAATATGGCAACATTACAAAGCCTCATGTCTGACCAAGATCCTCTGCAAACCAATGCATGAGTCCTCTTGTTCCACTTATCTATAGAAACCTCCAACATGACTTTTATCTCAAAGTTTCCCCCCCTTTCCTCATAACGTACCCCTCTCTTTATAGTTGATGGCGAGGAAGGAATTTGAGGCTTACGATGGTTGGGGAAGTTTCCAAACCGAGCCCAACTTCCCCTAGTTAATCACCTTTTAATTTTTTGACTATTTTTGAAGGACTTTGCGGGTTCATGTCAAGCATATTGTGAGTGACTCGTGGTTTTCATTAAGGAAACTCACTATTATTGAGATAACACAAGTTGTACAAGACATACCCACGAATAGAGCGCGAGTTGCTAAAGGAAAAGTCATGAACATGTGATGAGCTCAAGATTAAAAAAAATGGTTGATGCCAGAGTGAACAAGATGTATCAAGCATCCAATTCATCCATAAAGTTATGGCTAATTCAATCCTGAGTTTCCTTTTGTGTAACAACATACTTGATGTCATTAGTCAGACAGAGAAATGCCATTTCACTATATAACACATATGTTTGGAAGCACCATTGTCTATAATCCAAGTGTTGCTTCCATGAGATATTTATCCTGGAAGAGATGAAATTAGGACATACTCTTCACTAAAGTCTTGATTTTCTCTAGCCCTCTCCTTATTAGATTCATTTTCTTTAGCTACATGAGAATGGTACTTTTAGTTCTTCTTCTTGAACTGATGTTTCTTAAGAGGACAAATTCTATTAATGTGTCCCATCTTATGACATTAATAACATTCAAAGGATGAGTAATCCTTTCTAGGTCTCTTACTCCTTTTGAAGTCTAGTGGTCTTCTGGGAGGTGATCCTTGATTCTTATTTTTTTTCTTCCAATATTGGTGTGAGCAGCTAGAGCTTAATCTTCATTATCAATTAGATTCTCTTCTCTATTCGATATCCTTCCTTTTTTTGTACACATTCTCCCCATAGTTTGTTGAACTTGGTTAACCTTCTTCTAACACATAATCCTCTGACAAAGAAATCCCTTTATATCAGGAGAACATTCAGGGTGGTCATCACCACTTATTATTCTTCCACCATGTCACCAATGGAGTCTGACTCTTGTTTGATCTGAGATATTCTTGAGAAGTATGATTGCATAGTTTTTGTCTTTTGTACCTTCACACCCTTGAGTTGGTTTCTCAAGGTCATTATTTTGTTGATGTTCTTACCTTCAAACATATCGGTTAATGCATCAAACATTTCCTTTGGAGTATTCTTTGAAGACACTTGGGGGATAAAAAATACTTGATGGAATTAGCTATGATCTCTTGAATTTCATCATATCCTTATTGTTCTTGGCATTTTCCTCCTCTCCCTATGATTCCTTGTGTAATACCTCCTGAATTAATTATTATTATTAATTGTGCTGGAAAAATACTTTGATTATTATTTTATTATTTTGACAGAAAATTCAAGAATAAAACAATTTGTGATAAAACATTTTTATTTAATAAAATATGATGAAGGATAAAAAAACGTGGATATATATTTTGAAGAGTGTTTTGTTACACACAAGAGGAAAAGACAAGTGTCATGAGCCATTGAGTGAGAACTCAATATGTAGGAGGCATCATCCCCAAAAATCAAGTCTGCACTCCTAGGTGAGTGTTAAAGAGCAGGAGGCTCATAAATGGCCAAGTCCTAAGAAAAATACTATATAATAGTATGTTCATGAGTAGCAAGAGGCTAAAATTGGACAGGGATTAACATATGTAAAATGCAAGAGATGGCGCATTGAAATATTTTTCTCTTGTGGTTCATCGAATAGGATTGGGGGTTCTGGAGCAAGTAATTTGGTTGCTCTAGGAATTGGTTGGGAAGAACAACTTCTTCACTTTTTTTTCCTAACGTTGGTTCCAGGTTATTATTTCCAGTTTTAAATGTTTGTAGAGCATGTATAAATCCTAGACCCAAAGAACATCAAAGTAGAATTTAATCTGTTTCAGTTAGCTTACTGTTGTTATGCTTGAATGATTTAGAAATTCAGATTTTGCATCTAACAGATTGAATCCTCTGTTTTAAACTGTATCATGTTTTCCTACATTGAACTTTGTTTTCCTGTTTGTATCGATTTCGCTTTAATTTTCCTTGATTTGGCTTCTCGAATTTAGATTGTCGATTGAAATGATAATGCTGGTTTATGGTGTAGATCTATAATATTCAATTTTTCATTTGAAAACCAGTTACACAGAGAAAACCTTAATTATTGTTAAATCCATAATCAACTTGGCACAGTTTAGATTCATGAGGGTTAAAACATGTACAAAACGATGGAATCAAGAAAGGTTAAGAATTAAGACAATCTTCAAATCTAAATAACTTACAATAAAACAAAATCTCAAGTTTTTTAAACAAATCCCTTTTAATCCTCTTGGTTAAAGAGTTGATCCGCAAGGTTACTTGTTATCCACAAAGGGAATCAAATCAATGACTGATATCTAATACGCAATGAGATCAATGACTCACAAGAGTTGTGGAAGTTTAAAATTTAAAGAATTGAAGTGTTTCTACAATCTGCAACCCACATTGCGAAAAGCGGAAAGAGGAAGTTAAAATTTAAAGAATTGGAGTGTTCTCGCAATCCGCAATCCACATTGTGGAAAGCAAAAAGAAAAATTTAAATTAGAAACAAACTTAAGACTTTTCGCAATCTGCAATCCGCATTGCGAAAAGTGAAAAGCATAAAGTTAATTTGTAAATGAATGTAAGGGTTTATGCAACTGGTAATCCACATTGTGGAAGGTGTTTATCCGCAAGGAAGTCATCTCGATGGTAGATATTGAATTCACAAGAAGATCGATGGATCACAATAATTACAGAAGCGATTTCTTTACGTTAAAATATGTATTTTTTGCAATCCGCAATACACATTGCGGAAAGCGGAAAGTTTATTCATAAGAATTTAAGGATTTCCGCAATCACAATCCACATTGCGAAAGCAGATTTGCGGAAGGTGATCTAGAAAGGAAATTTATGGGTTTCTACAATCCCCATCTGCATTGCAGAAGTGAAATGGTGGAATGGTAAAGAATTACGCACTTTCTACAATCCGCAATCCACATTGCGGAAGCGGAATGGTAAAATTGTAAAGGATTTATATGCTTTCCGCAATCAGCAACCCACATTGTGGAAGAGGAATTCCGGAGGGGTAAATTTGTAATGAATTATATGTTTTCTAAAATCTACAATCCGCATTACGAAAGAGGGATTGTAGAAGGGTAATGGTATAGCGAAGTTAAGCATTCTGCAATCCACAATCTGCATTGCAAAAGCAGAGTTGCAGAAGGAAACTTGCAGAATGCAAAAGGATAACTGCAGAAGTAGTAGTAAACTTAGAAAGTTTGGTTTTAACATTGAAGTGTTCGAAAAACTAATTTTAGGAATTGGATTCTAAGGTTTAAGGAAATGATGATAAAATTATAATGCCAAGGTTATGTAATAAACACTCTAATGTTCAATAATTCTCTATAACGGTTAGGGAATTTATTAATATGTATGTACATATATGTTATAATACTTTTTTAGTATTATTTATGAAATTCGAGGTATGTTACATATGGTATCAAAGCACGGTTACAACACTAGGCCTGAATCGGCTCAACACTAAAGCTACTACAATAGAAAACTAACTTCAATTTTATTTTTGATTAAATTCTCTTACAAACAACAAAGAGAAGAATAACTACATATTTGCAGGAAACATGGAAGATCCAGAGATGTCTGCGGAAGAGGAATGTCGCCCAGAAATCCCTTTAAATAAAGAAAGGGGTAACTTAAGGGATGGAGAGTTTTGCGTAGAATTAAATGATAGTCAGGATAATAAATATGAACTTAAAGGAACTGTCCAAGAGTTAAGGTCTGAATTGATAAAAGTTAAAGAAAATAATAAACAAATACTAAAGGCTCAATAAGAACTAACCGATGTTCTGTTAGCCATGATCCATAATGATGATAAAGGAAAAAGTAAATAATCTAAACATGAAAGGACTAAAACTGCACCTTACAAATGTAAGGGAAGAAAAATGGAATTTTCCAGCCATAAATCTAACAGTTCAAGTGAAGAGAGAGTTAAACATGATAGGAAGCAACAAGAGTCAAGAAAAAGCAGTGATGAGAATATAAAGAGAAATAAATATAGACCCTATGAGGAATATCTGGGGAGTTTAAGAAAATTAAACCACCCATGTTTAATGGGGGAATTGAGAAGGGTGAAGAGGCAAAGGCCTGGCTGTCCAGAATGAAAAAGTATTTTCAAATATATAACTACTTAGATGAGTTAAAGGCTATAATCTGACTGATAAGGCAGATGTATGGTGGAAAAACATAAATAAGGTTAAAGGTATAAAATAGATATGTGTAACTTGGAAAACATTTAAGAAACTCTTTAAAAGAAATACTTATTAGAACAATATTACGAAGAAAAATAAAATGAAACTTATGAACTAAGGTTAGGAACCATGTCGATGAAATAAATGTGCAGTAAGTTCTTAAGCCTACTTTGTTATGTTCCCTATATAATTGATGAGAAACCTAAAATTCAGCGATTCCTCGGTTTTTTTCCCTTCATGTTCAGAGAATGGATTGAGTATGAAAATCCGAAGATGCTAGAGGAAGCGATGATGAAGGTAGACTTCTGTTATGACCAAAACAAGAATAAAAGGGAAAGTATACCAGCTTGGAAAAATCAAAGGCCAAATAATTTTGATCCAATGAAAAAGAAAAATAATTTCCTTAAACACACAAGAAATAACTATAGAGGGTATCAGGGTAACACTTACAAAATATTTAAACCCCAAGATTCTGCTGTAAAAGGACCTTCAGCTGTTCTTAATAAAAAAACTAACATAAAAGACACCTTAAAATGTTGGTAGTTTGGAGGACTACACTAATTTAAATATTTCCCAGCAAGGAAAAATAATTTTAATGTTCATTCTATCCAAGAATCAATCACAATAGGGGACATGGGACATGGCCAGGAGCATGCCCAGAATTTGCGTTGCATTGGAAAATCGACAAGCAGATCACCATACTTTTATGGTTGAAATTGAAGGTATGATAAACAATCAACCTATCTCTATTTTAATTGATCCAGGTGAAATCCTGAGCTATACATCACCTAGAATAGTTTATTTATGCAATTCGATACATGAAAATTTTGACAAATCATGGCTAGTACAATTGGCCACATGTACGAAACAAAATGTTACTAATCTTGTTAGAAATTGTAAAGTGATAATGAATGATTTTCTTACACATGTTAATATAAATATTCTTCCTTTAGGATCATATGACTTATTAATAGGAATGGATTGGCTAGAGGAACATAAAATTGTTTTAAATTGTTTTGATAAAACCTTTACTTGTACTGATGATAATGAAAACAATATAAAAGTTAAAGGGATCCCTAGGAAGGTGACCATCCAAGAAATATATGCATTACAAATGAAAATATCAGTAAGAAAAGGGTGTAAAGTGTTTGCATTCTATATAATTAATTGTAATGAAAATGATAACAAAATTAAACTAGAAGACATACGAATCTTGAAAGGGTTTGAAGACATCTTTTCAGAAGTCCTTGGAATTCCTCCAAAAATATATATTGACTTCACAATCGATCTGATAAGAGGAGAGGTTCCAACAACCAAATCTCCATATAAAACGAATATAATATAACTTACAAATCTAAAATAACAACTACAAGAACTAATCAACAAAAAGTACATTCGACCTAGTGTCTCTCCATGGGGAGCACCAGTCTTATTTGTGAAAAAGAAGGATGGAACCTTAAGATTATGTATAGATTACCGACAGTTAAATAAAATGACCATTAAAACTGTTACCCACTCCCTTGGATAGATGATATATTTGATCAGTTCCACGGGTAAACTATCTTTTCAAAGATAGAATTAAGGTCAGGTTACTATCAAGTACGAATAAAAGATGAGGACATATTTAAAACAACATTTAGGACCCTCTATGGTCACTATGAGTTTGTCGTAATGCCTTTTGGGTTTACAAACACATTTGATGCATTCATGCGTTTAATGAACAACATATTAAGAAACTACCTAGAATAGGTTTGTGATTTTACTCAATGACGACATACTAATCTACTCTAAGAATGAACAAGAACATAAATAACATTTAAGAATAGTTTTCCAAGTACTAAGAGAACAACAACTCTATGCAAAATTTAGTAAATGTGATTTATTTAAATATAAGATTTAGTACCTTGGACACGTAGTGTCCAACGATAGAATCTCATTCGATACAGATAGAGTAAAGGCCATCATGGGAAGGTCAGTGGGCCTAAAAATGTATCTGACATTAGATCATTTATGGGAATTACCAGATACTTTCAGAAATTCATAGAAGGATTCTCTAAGATTGCCTACCCAATAAATTCCAAAAGAAAGGTAAAAAGTTTGAATGGACTGAAAAATGCATGGAAATATTTAACAAACTAAAACACCTATTAACTACAACCCTGATATTAAATATTGTTGATCCATTCAATGATTTTGTCGTATGTACTAATGCTTGCAAAGAAGGATTAGCTGGATTTTTATTACAAGTAAATTACGTTGTGGCTTATGAATCCAGGAAATTAAAAGAACGTGAGAAAAACTAAACAACACATGATTTAGATCTTGCTTCTATAATTCATGCCTTAATAATGTGGAGACATTATCTAATTGGAAGGAAATTTTTACTTATGTCAGATAACATAAGTCTTAAATATTTATTTGACCAACAGAACTTGAATGCAAGACAAGCCAAGTGGCTGTTTTTTTAAGCGAATATGATTTTGAAATCAAACATATAAGAGAAAAATAAAATAAAGTGCCAGACGCTCTAATTCGTCATGCAAATTTACTATTTGCAAGTAGCAACTACAAATCGGATTTAGAAAATCGGATTTTAAGTGATGAAAATGCTGATAGGGAACATCAAATTTTGAAAGAAAATACTTCTAAAAATGAACAAAATCAAGTAAAAACATATTTTATCCTAAACCAACAAGGACTGTTGTTGCATAAAAATAGGTTGTGCATACCAAACATAACAAAAATTAATATTACAACTATGAATGAGCTTCCTACAATACCATATTCAAGGCATTCTGGATACCAGAAAATGATCACTATAATCAGGAAGGACTTTTTTTGGTGAAACATGAAGAAAGAAGTGGTCGAATACTTAGCTCACTGCCTAGAATGTCAGTAACTTAAGGCATAGCATCGACATCCAGTAGGACTATTGTAGTCACTTCCCATTCCAGGATGGAAATGGGAAACCATTAGTATGGATTTCATCACCAGCCTACCAAAAAATTCCAGACAACATGATTCCATCATGGTTGTAGTTGAAAAATTAAGTAAGGTTGCTCATTTTAAACCTGTTAAATCTACATAAAAATATGTTAACATTGTAGATATTTTCATGAAATAAATATTCAAGCTACATGGTGTGCTAAAAGTGATAGTCTCGGATAGAGACCCAAAGTTTACAAGTAACTTCTGGAAATCCTTGTTCAAAGGTTTGGGCACACAGTTAAATCTCAGTACTGCATATCATCCAGAAATGGATGGGAATACTAAAATATCAAATCAAGTCTTAGAGGACATGCTAAGGATGTATGTCATGGAAAAACTTGGTAAATGGGAATATTACCTACACTTACTATAATTTGCATATACTAATAATTTTCAAGTTTCTCCAGGAATGAGTCTGTTTGAAATATTATATGGGCACAAGTGTAATACTCTAATTTCATGGAGCATCCCAGTTGATAGATTAATGTTAGCAATTGACTTATTGAAATATTTGGAACTAACCATGAAACAGGTACAACAAAATTTGAAGGTTTCCCAAGATAGGAAGAAAAGTTATGCCGATTTAAAAAATAACTCCTAGAGAGTTCCATGTGGGTGATCATGTGTATATAAAGGTAAATACCAAGAAAAATTCCTTAATACTTGCCCAGTAAAATAAATTGGCACCCAGTTATTTCGGGCCATTTGAAATTCTAGCTAAAGTAGGGTCGGTTGCATACCAGTTAGCCCTACGACCCAATATTAAAGTGCATAATGCATTTCACGTTTATATGTTGAAAAGATATGTTCATGGTGTTTCTCATGTGATTGATTTGAATATAATCTAGGGGAACCCAAGGGATAGTTCCAAGTGGGGTTAGAGTGCATTGTTGGAGTATCGGTATAGCCTCCTCATGGTATAACCACCGCACCACTAGGAATATAAAAATGTGTACTAACCAACACGCCTGGTGATAGGGCCTTTTGTTGGATTTCAAATGTTCATCAACATCTGCAGGTTTTGGTGCAATGAAAAACCTTACATGGTATCAGAGAACAGGTCTCAGGTTCAATTCCCATGAGCGACATCGGAGGTGGGGTGTTGGAGTATCAGTACAACCTCCTCGTGGTATAACCACCGCACCTCTGGGAATATAAAAATGTGGACTAACCTCCACGCCTGGTGACAAGGACTTGTGTTGGGTTTCAAATTTTCATCAACATCTGTAGGTTTTGGTGTAACAACAAACATTACACACATTCTCCACAGGGGATAACTTTTACTCTTGAATCGTACCATCGGACAAGTCAAGTTACAATGGAAGTACCTTAGTCCAGAAGAAGCAACTTGGGAGCTGGAAAGTAATATGCAGGAAGCATATCTAGAATTATTCCAAGAGACTGAAATGGAAGAATTAAAACAAAAGTTGTAACACCAAGGATGGTGTTATCTTTTAAGGGGAGTTGTATGTAATACCCCCTGAATTAATAATTATTCGTAATTTCGATGGAAAAATACTTTGATTATTATTTTATTATTTTTGATAGAAAAGTCAAGAATAAAAAAATTTGTAATAAAACATTTTTATTTAATAAAATATGTTGAAGGAGAACAAAAGTGGTTGAAGAGTGTTTGTTGACCCACAAGAGGAAAAGACAAGTGTCAAGAGACACTAAGTGAGAACTCAAGATGCAGGAGGCATCATCCCCAAAAATCAGGTCTGCACTCCTATTTGAGTGCTAAAGAGCACGAGGCTCATAAATGACCAAGTCCTAGGAAAAATACTATATAATAGTATGTCCATGAGCAATAGGAGTCTAACATTGGATGGGGATTAACATCTGTAAAATGCAAGAGATGGCACATTGAAATATTTTTCTCTTGTAGTTCAACGAATAAGATCGGGGGTTCTGGAGCAAGTAATTTGGTTTCTCTAGGATTTGGTTGGGAGGAACACCTTCTCCACTTTCATTTTCCCATCGTTGGTGCGAGGTTCTTATTTCCAGTTTTAAATATTTGTAGAGGATGTATAAATCCTAGATCTAAAGAACATAAAAGTAGAATGTAGTATGTTTCGGTTATCTTACTCCTATTATGCTTGAATGATTTAGAAATTCATATTCTGCATCTAATGGATTGAATCCTCTATTTTAAATTGTACAATGTTTTCGTACATTTAACTGTGTTTTCCTGTCTGTATCAATTCCTCTTTAATTTTCCTTAATTCTGCTTCTCGAATTTAGATTGTCGATTGAAATGATAATGCTAGTTTATTGTGTAGATCTATAATATTCAATTTTGCATTTGAAACCCAACTACACAAAGAAAACCTTAATTATTGTTAAATCCATAATCAACTTGGCACAGTTTAGATTCACAAAGGTTAAAACATGTACAAAATGATGGAATCAAGAAAGGTTAAGCATCAAGACAATATTCATATCTAATCAACTTACACTAAAACAAAACCTCAGGTTTTTAAACTGAAACCCTTTGAATCTGCTTGGTTAAAGAGTTAATACGCAAGGTTACTTGTTGATCCGCAAAGGAAATTAGATCGACGACTGAGATCTAAGCTGCAATGATATAAATGATTCACAAGAGTTGCAGAAGGTTAAAATTTAAAGAATTTAAGTGTTTCTGCAATTCGCAATCTACATTGTTGAAAGCGAAAAGCAGAAGTTAAAATTTAAAGAATTGGAGTGTTTCCACAATCTGCATTGCGGAAAGAGGAAAGTGAAAGTTAAATTATAAATGAATTTAAAAGTTTCTGCAATCCGCAATCCACATTGCAGAAAGTGGAAAGTGGAAAGTTAATTTGTAAATGAATGTAAGGGTTTCCGCAACCCACAATACGCATTGTGGAAGGTGTCGATCCAGAAGGAAGTCATATCAACGATAGAAATTGAATCCACAAGAATATCGACAGATCACAAGAATTGTGGAAGCTTAATTTCGGAAGTGATTTCCTTATGTTAAAATGTGTATTTTCCACAATTCTCAATTTGCATTGGGAAAAGTGGAAAGAGGGAAGTTTATTTGTAAGAATTTAAGGATTTCCGTAATTCACAATCCACATTGCGAAAGCGGATTTACGGAAGGTAATCTTGTAAGGAAATTTATGGGTTTCCGCAATCCACAATCCGCATTGCAGAAGCATAATGGAGGAATGGTAAATAATTGTGTGCTTTCCGCAATCTCCAATCCGCATTGCGGAAGCAGAATTGTGAAAGGAAAAAATTGTAAAGCATTTATGTGCTTTCTGCAATCCGCAACCCAGATTGTGGATGCAGAATTACAGAGGGGTAAATATGTAATGAATTATGTGTTTTCCGCAATCCACAATCCACATTGTAGAGGCGAGATTGTGGAAGGGTAATGGTATAGAGAAGTTAAGAATTCCACAATCTACAATCCGCATTATAGAAGCGGAGTTGTGGAAGGAAACTTGCGGAATGCGAAAGGATAACTACGGAAGTAACAATAAACTTAGAAATTTTGGTTCATTAGAGGAAATTTCAATTTAAAATGGGCCTTTTAAAAATAATACAAATTCCATGTCATCGTGTATTAGTCAATCAAAACGCTTTAAAATTCAAAAAGGGAGCACCTCTTAAACAATTTTTTAATATAAATTTGGGGATAGGTATTATAAAAAAAACTATTTTTTTTGTTCGTATTTTCGACATATCTCCCTGTGTTTTTATTCAAATTTCGATCGGGAGAGCTCATTGGATGCATAATTAAACTATGCATCCAACGAGCTCTCCCGATCGAAATTTGACTAAAAAAACAGANTCTTTCTCCAAAATTAATAAATATTATTTTATTATTTTAACTATTATTTTATTAATTTTCCTTAGGAGGCCCATTTTGAGTTGAAATTTCCTCTAATGTAACATTGAAGTGTTCGGAAAACTAATTTTGGGAATTGGATTCTAAGGTTTAAGGAAATTATGATTAAATTATAATGGAAAGGTTATGCAATAAATTCTCTAATGTTCAATAATTCTCTATAACCGTTAGGGATTTTATTAATATGTCTGCAAATATATGTTATAACATTTTTTTATGCAATTTGAGGTATGTTATGCCTTGACCTCATCTTTGATAAAGCCTTCTAGGCCATGTTCTTCAAGGATAAATATGACTCTATACTTCCTTGCTCCAAAGTTCTCTACTCCCTCAATATTTTCATCAATCTTGGTGTTGTTTGACATCTTTAATTAATGAGAAATTCAAATGGAACTATAAGGGATAGAACTTACAAATTTGAGGACTTCTTATGGAATCTGGTTTAGGATGACTTATGGTTTGATTGGAAACCCCTAATTTTCCAACTGGGGTCACTTGTAGAGCTCATTAGAGGAAAATATGTGCCTCCCCAAGGAGAGCTATACTGTATCTCTCTTTTATGTAATCTGTGGATGGAACCTTGAGAATTTGTTTCCCTAGTTTTTCTTGGTAGTAGTGGTAGGTCAGAAAATGAAAATCCACATAATTGAAAACTGTTTCTACAAAAATATGCTGCCTCCTAGGGAGAGTTGAATAGTTCTTATTTTTTGAATGAATTGCAGAAGGAATTGTCCATAATAGTGATCCCTGGCTTATTTAATTGCAAGAAAACTGTCGCACGATGTCTTCTTTCAGGTTATCTTTGATACCATGTTAAGATTTTAAATTTTTTTATACCAAAACAAAAGGATCTATTAAAGAATAACACACACAAAAGAACAAAAGAGAACACAGAGACTTATCTTGGGAAACCCTTGTGGGGAAGAAAACCCAATAAAACTTCCTCTATATAGACTTCAACCAAGTACAATGTAAGACCCTAAGAATAAGACTAGATTATTTCCTCTCCTTCAGATGGACTGCTACTCTCTCTAGCACAACTTCTTGAGTGCTCTGCTTATCCAAATGAGGGAGGAACCTATCCTATTTATACTAATTAGCTGAGAGGCCTAATAACCCAATAGGGCTGACTTTTCCTTGCTGTCATGATCGAATTGCATTGGAAAACTCAAAAATACATTTCAATAATACTTTTGTGGGTACTACGGACCCGACTTACAAAAAAGGTTTTACCTCAATACTTTACATCACCAAATACATCAATGACATCCCTAATTGGAGGAACATCTCAGGAAAGGGTAATAATAATAATAATAATAATAATAATAATACAAAATAGAATATCTTCTGAGGTAACATTTCTTTAATACTCTTCTAGTCGAATATTCGACTAGAGTATTCATTTTTTGTAAATAGTCTAACCAGTTCGGAAAAGGGGTAAACTCTTGCTAGAAAGACAACCTTTCTAACCTATTTATAGGCATGAAAGAGTCAAGATCACTTGGTGATCTTTTCATATTTTGGGATTCTAAAAAGATCTTAAAGACAGCTTTGGGGGTTTCATTTTTCCTATAAGTTTCACGAGCCCAAAAAAGTGATGAAAGTATGCTCGACACCTTTTCGCTTAGTTTTTCACGAGCATGACTATGTTATCAAAGGCACTCAGAAGATTTTTCATTTTGAAAAGGAGCATGAGAAATTAAAAAAAACTCCTTCATAGAAAAAAATCATTCAATCTAACCTAAAATCTCAAAAATAGATGTTAGAGTGCTTTTTAAAATTCAAAACATTAATAAAATGGTAAAATAAAATATAGTATGTTTAAAAGAATTAAAATATAATATAATATTCTACCCCAAAAAAGAATAAAAGGAACAAAAGAAAAAACATTTTACCATTTGGTTTTACCCTTGTTTTTTAGTGAAAATGACTCTTTTGGGTACCAATCTTGCTGTGGAGATTGTAGGAGATTCAAACATTCATTTCACATTACCTTGGATCTAGGTAAATTCCCAACATTACCCTTCAATTTGATAGAAAAAATTGTAAGGTTCGGTTTGTTTTAAGTATGATTTGAGTTGTTTGTTTTGGGGTTAAGAGTGCACCCTAGGTGACTCTCTTCTCCCTTTCAGGAAAGTTTTCGACACACCTCCCAAAAAGGGAAAAAATGATTCAACCACTCTGTGTAAAAACAACATGTGCATCGATCTCCTATTTATATGGAAGGGGTGTGCCAATGGCCCCAAAAAAAACAAAACAAAGAATTCAAGCCAAAATTTAAAATTCTTTAATATGTATCCTATCTAATGGTTGTTTCAATAATTTTTTGCAGGTTTCTTGAAACAAAATGATGATATGGAAGGAAAGAGAGCATGAGCTAGATGATGCTCAAGCTACAAATGATCCCAAAACCATAATGTATTTAAGGGAGTGTGGGATCCTAGCATTCTTTCGGATCCTGGGAATGGGATCTCAAGTTCATTTTTTGGAACACTTGATTTGAATGTGGGATCCAGAAAAACAACATTTTCAAGTTGGTACTCACATCCTCACTTTGGATGTGGAAGACATTTATTTTCTTACCTGGATCTCAAGGTAAGGATCTCTTATGTCACTCTCTAGACCGAGAATATGGGGTATGACCATAGATGATATTATAGATCAATATTGCCCTATCGGTACTCACTGAGAGGGTGGGAATATACCCATAAAGCATGTGATGGACCGTCCTCTTAGGACTATTTTATTCACCATTGAGAAAGTGGCAGGTAGCAGGGATTCCCATCAAACCAAAAGGTCTCACATGCTTTATTCCTTGGAGTGTATGGCTCCCACTATATTCAACTGGTGTGAGGGGATATTATTAAGTATGAAGGATTAGTTAACAAAATGTTTAATGGGAGAGTTAAAAAAAAATATGGTGTTATCGTGGTATCCTTCTTCATGGAACGAGTCCCCTTCTTATGTCCACAGGTACCCCTCAATGATATTGAGCCACAATACCCTTGTATGTTGAGGTGGCTCAAGGATATGGAATGACATGGTGGAGGTGGACCTACATTTACCTATGAATCAGTTTTCTTTAGATGGCTATGTGGCCAAATCCTCATGATTGAAGATTATGTATAATCAGGCATTGATTTTAGAGGTGATCCAAATATACCACTTCCCGAGGATGATCAATGGGGAGAACTAGGTAAGAAGTATTTTCTCTTTTTTTCTCTTTTTAGTTTATAATATTTAATTTTTTTGTACTAATACTTTATGTTCTATTTCACAGAAATTGGAACATCATAGCTAGTTGGGTCTTCACCTATTGAGAGGTGTGAAGCGATGAGGGAGGTAGCAGTCTGAAACTTAGAGGAGGAGGAGGATCTCAAAGAGATCGAGGAGGACCTTCAACGATTGATTGTGGATGTACTAGATATCTCCATAGATGAACTTCCTGTTAAAATAATCAAAACCCATTCCCATACTGGGGATATAAAATTTAATCATTTTGGTTAAATTCCTAGGTCCTACACTAGCTAGTTGGAATCCACTTGCTTCCTTGTGGTAAACATTTCCTAAAATTCCTCTAGGAGATATCTGGAAATATTCTAGATAATATTATGAAACCCATAAGACTGCCCAGTTTAGTAAGTGTGCATTCCTTCCTTATCCATAGTTTCCTTCTTTTTCAACAGCTTTTATGGAAAATGGTGAAAGCTAGTCTTAAGGAAACTTCCTTGTTTTGAAACAACTCACCATCCTTCTTTTTATCCCCTAAAAGAAATATTTTGTCTAATTTCCTTCACTTATCAGCTGATATAAATCATTGAGCCTATTCATGACCTTCTCGACATATCAGGAAAGCATTTTATGCACGTATGGGGGATTTTGACTAATTTAGCAAGACTGCTTTTGTAACGATTCGAATAGCATCCTTATGCATTCAAATATATGAAGTAATTATATATTTGGAAAAAATATTTTGTCATAAGCTTGGCTGGTGTAAACTTATTCAATAGAATTTTATTTTATGCACCATTTTCAATCTCCAATTTTGAGTGATTATGTGCATGTTTTACAAGAAATTTTGTGAGTTCAATTGATCTAAGCTTGGGATTAATTTCCACATGGTATCTTACCCTTGGTAGATCAATTTTTCCCCTCCTATATTTCTTTGTAGGATCAACATCACTCATTGGGAGCACATTCTGTCTGTTCAAGGGCACAGTTTCTTATGAATGGATCAATGTCACCATATCATCTTGACTCCATTCAACTACTTCAAATCGAAGGCACAGATGGAGATTCCGATGAGTATTAGAGGCCTCTATAGAGTGAACATGTAAATTGGGGCATATCCTAAAGTAGTAACAGATAAGAGTAAGTGGCATAATAGGAGAGACTCAGGCGTATGGTCTCTTATATCTCAGCATTTCCAGAGACCTTCTTTTTCATCTTGATGGATTGACATCACCAGATGAAGTATGGGAGAAGATTCAAACTTTATTTGGAAAGAAATATTAAATGAGGGGAAATCAACCAGAGAATGAGATGATTTAATTGATTCCAAGAAACTTTGAATCCTCACAAGTCTACTTCTCCAATTTCAAAGCACTAGTTTTGCAATTGAAATAGTGTGGCATCAAAAATAAGGATGAGCCTCTAGTTTTGGCCATACTTTAGAATCTTGGATCTTACTACTCAATATTTATATCAACCTTCCATGCCACAAATATGACAACTCAAACCTTGAATATACCTTCACTAGAAGATTTCATGGAATCCTTGACCCAGGAGAAAGATAAAATTGGTCATGATGGGCACCATCAAACCTTCCAAATATCAAGATTTGGTTTTTGTAGATTCAAAGGTGGATTCCAAAGGAAATAAGAACGATAAGAATCCTCCTGATCAAAAGGGAGACCAGTCCAAGTCTCATGAGGATTCCTCAAACTCCAAGAAGAAGAATTCCGAGAGGAATTTAGGTAACGATGAAATGAGCAAGTGCACATACTGTGGTAAGGGATTTCATCCCGATAGCTCTTGCATGAAGAAAAAAAAATTGATATGTTGACTCAACTCTTGTAGAATCACAACATCTCTCTTCCTGAAGGTGCACAGAAGAAGGAAGGAGGATCTAGTTCTTAAGATAAGGAGAGTGTTCATGCCCTGGTTGCAAGAACTGTAAGATCTCCTTCCATTATAACTGATTATGGAGCTTCAAGGAACATGGTTTCAAAAAGGGAGGCCTTCTCCTATATTGATGATTTGAATGGTCCAAATATTTTGTTGGGAGATAATTCTGAAACTGAAATTAAGGGAAAGAGTAGAATAGATCTTGACCATGGTTTCTTCAATAATGTTTTATATGTCCAACATCTTGCTTCTAATCTCTTGTCAGTTTATCAGATGACCCACACTAGGTATCCTAATAAGGTAGTTTTTACTCCCAATGATGTTGAAATCTCTGATATTTCAAATGGTAGAGTCATTGCTAAAGTTTTTGTGGATCACAATTCAAAATTTGACATGTTCTCAAACTTCATGCCCTTATCAAAACTCTCTAATCTCCTCACTCATGCTAATGAAACTATCAAGATTCAGAATGAGAGGTTTGGCCATATAAATTAAAAATACCTTTCACATTTGTGTGACAAAGATATGGTCATAGGGCTTCCCAAGATCAAGTTTTTGAAAGGAGTCTGTCAAGGTTACATTCTAGGAAAACACCCATAGCATAAGTATGAGAGATTTAGTCATGAGCAAACCTTTGCACCTCTTGAACTCATTCACAATGACGTTGTTGGTCCTTTTCCTCAAATTTCCATGATTCAATCCAAGTATGTCCCAACCTTCATAGATGAATTTTCCAAATAATGTTGGGTTTACTTACTTAAGCATAAGTTTGAAGTTTATTACCTCTTCAAGGTTTTAAATCCTTGGTCAAGAACCAGTCTAGAAGAAAGCTCAAGATCCTTAAATATGATAATGGTGGTGATTATGTCAAGTATGATTTCATTCAATATTGTGAAGATGCAGGTATCCAGTTGCAACACTATATTTTTATACACACCTTAGCAGAATGGTATTGTTGAGAGGAAGAATAAATCTCTCAAGGATATGGCTACTTGTATGATGTAGTATAAGACTTTGCCACCAAATTTTTGGGATGAAAATATAAAATTTGAATTCTACATACAAAATGGGGTTCCTCACAAGAATCTTGATGGAATCACTCCTTTCAAATATTGGAGTGGACACAAGCCTGATGTGTCTCATTTCAGGATTTTTGGCTCTAAGGCTTGGGCTAGAATTCCAACAGAAAGACGAAGGATTTGGAACCCCAAAGTCAAGAGTTATTATTTGTTGGGTATTCTGAATATTCCAAAGGGTATAATATTATCAACATGAACACTCAAAGATACTTTATCTAAAAGAGTGTTGATTTTGAAGAAGATCCTATGCCAACAACAGAAATATGAGAGTCCCCTTCACCACCACCACCTATGACTGTAAGTGAAGAGGATGATAAGTTTTATGATTAAGATATTTCTTATATGATGATTTAATTTCGTATCCTAACACACATACAATTCCAAAGTGGGAATCAAATACCATTCATGCAGTTGGATAACTAGTTGAGAATCCTAGTGATCCTAGAAGAACTAGATCTCATTTCGAGAGTTCCCTTTATGTCAAGGACCGCTTCTTTTCTAAGAATTGTAATATAATGGTTGAATAAGACCCAAAAATATATGGATAATAATCCAAATATGCAATATGGAAAAAAAAAACATGAATGAGGAATACCATTTTCCACAAAGAATGAAACATGGGAACTATTCAATCTCCCACCGGGATGAAAGCTAGTCAAGTGAAAATGGGTATTCAAGATAAAGTTTGCTTCTGATGGATATCCTATGAAGTATAAGGAATGTTTAATGTCCAAGGGCTTCTCCCAAGTCTAATGCATTGACTGCAATGAGACCTTTGCACCAGTGGCAAAGATGGATTCCATAAGACTAGTTTTGGCCATTGCAACTTCTAAGCAGTGGGAGGTACATCACATGGATGTCAAGAGTTCCTTTATACATGGATATCTCAAAGAAGAGATATATATGAATAATCCAAAAGTTTTTTTTACTAATCTATCTCTTTTGTACAGGTTGAAGAAATCACTAGATGGGCTAAAACAAGCCCCCAGAGTTTGGTATGCCAAGATTGATGGATTTATGCTACCAAAAAAGTATAATAGATTCAGTTATGATCCAAATTTATATTTGAAGTTTATTATTGATTCATTTACAATTTTTTTTTTATTTGGATGAACCTCTGATAATAGGAAGTTCCATGAAATAAATTTCCTCCTTGAAGGGTGCAATGAACCATGTTTTCTCCATGACTGATGCAGGATTATTGAGCCAATTTTGGGGGCATGAAATTTATCAAACATATATTCGAATAAAGGTACATCAGTCCAAGTATTATTTAGAATTGTTGAACTAGTTCAACATGAAGGATTTCAAGCCAAGCAAGACTCCTTTCCTTTCAGGAGTTAAGCTTGAAGAAGCACAGTCCAATCCATTGGTAAACAACACATTGTAAAGGAAACTGGTTGGGTTTCTAATTTATTTGACTCATACTCAACCTGATATATATTATGTAGTGAGAGTGGAATATAGCCACATGGATAAGCCTCATGACATCCATTCGAGGAAATAAAAAAGAATCTTACAGTTTTTGTAGGGAACAAGGACACATGCGATTCATTATGTTGCAAAATCTAACCTAGAGTTAGTTGGTTTTACTGATTTTGATTGGAAAGGTGATAACAATGATAGAAAATCAGCTTATGGATATGTGTTTATGATTGAATATTTATCAATTATTTTTTCAAGTAAAAATCAAAGTGCCATCGCATTTTCATCTACTAGGGAAGAATACAAAGGAGCTATGAATGCATCTACTCAATGTTTGTGGTTAGAGGGCATACTTGGAGAGTTTGGGATTGAATCTGATACTTCTATAGTAATATATTGTGACAACCAAAGTACCATTTGAATCTCAAATTATATAGTACTAAGTAAGTAAACCAACCACATTAATATCCATATGCACTACATCAGAGGGCTTGTGCATGATGGGATCATTGCGCTGCATTATTACACATCACCTAAGCAAGTTGCAAACATCTTCACCGTGTCTTCACCAAGGTGTTTTCTGGGAAGACTGTCAGCAATATCAAATCACTTCTAGGGACAACTTACCATGTGGTCAATACTGATTGAAGATAATATTTCATACAATTTTGTTCATGTCCATGTTTAAGGGAGGATTATCCCCTTTGTGGTTTTTCCTCTTTCTTTGTTTTGTATGGACAAACAGTATGTAAAGGGTGACTAAGCCTTGTTTCTAGGCCCTATATATCTGATATATTTCTTATATTTTACATAAGTCAGGATAAATATGGGGTTTTAAAATAATCAAAACCCATTCCCATACTTAGGATATAAAATTTAATCATTTTGGTTAAATTCCTAGGTCCTACAATAGTTAGTTGGCATCCACTTGCTTCCTTGTGGTCAAACCCGCCTAAAATTATTGTAGGAGCACTTTGGGAATATTTCCGATAAGATTCTGACAACCCATTATACTGCCTATTTTAGTAAGTGCACATTCCTTCCTTATCCAGAGTTTCCAACTATTTTAGCAGCTTTTAAGGAAAAAGGTGAGCGCTAGTCTTAAGGAAACCACCTTGTTTTGACACAATGCACCCTCCTTTTTATCTCCTAAAAGCATGATTTTTTTTAATTTCCTCACTTATCATATGATATATCTCATTCAGCCTATTTGTGACCTTCTTGATAGATTAGGAAAGTGTTTTATGCACCTATGGGGGATTTTGACTAGTTTAGTAAGCCTTCTTTTGTATTGATTCGAATAGCATCCGTATGCATTCAAATCTGTTATGTAATTATATATTTGCACAACCTATTTTGTCATAATGTTTTCTGGTGTAAAGTTATTCAATAGAATTTTATTTTATGCACCATTTTCAATCTCCATTTTGGAGTGAATATATGCATGTTATACAAGCAATTTTGTGAGTTCAATTGATCTAAGCTTGGCATTAATTTCCACAATGCCTCGGTGTTACCAATTTCATACAATGAGAGTTTTTGGTATTTTTGGTCATCTACTTCATCAGGTA
Source organism: Pseudotsuga menziesii (assembly GCA_001517045.1). Classification (NCBI taxonomy): domain Eukaryota; kingdom Viridiplantae; phylum Streptophyta; class Pinopsida; order Pinales; family Pinaceae; genus Pseudotsuga; species Pseudotsuga menziesii. The sequence continues at coordinate 67,785 of LPNX011228274.1, read as the reverse complement.
GCTCGGGCTATTATGATTTATCATGAGCACTAGGAGTAGAATTTATATCTGGTCATAGTATTGTACTGAAATCCATGAGCTTCATATTTTGTTGACTTGATATAATGAAAGCTACGAGCTTCATATTTTTTCCCTATAACTTTTTTTTGTAAAACATTTTCATTATAAAAAATGACTTTTACAAACTAAAGATGTAGTCATGATGGGGTGTTTGTACATGAATTCCTATTATAGACTTTTTATCCATATGTTTTTTTGACACATGTCATTTATCTCAAATGAATATTTAAGAATGATTTATGTATCAAGTTAAAACATAGCTGATTAACAAATAAACAACTAAATTCATTTGTCTTGGGATATGTTTCTATCGAATAAACTCAAATGACCTTTCAAGAAGTCGAACCCTTCGATATAAATAAAGAAGTAAGGGATTTTGAATAGTGCAGATGCAGTTTAACTAAAAAACTACAAGTTTTTAATCTAGGTAAACCACAACCTGACTCACATGATTTGACAACACGTCAGTCAATAATCCAATCACTGCATGATATTCAACAATATTATTAGTTGTGATACCTAAACAAGTCCCCACTGAGCTTACTAAATCGTTGAAAGGGGAATAAATTACCCATGCCTCTAACGTGAGATTCAAGATATGTCGACTAGAACCTTCCACGAATCCTGAATATAGGGCCATCTGTACATTCAAGTATGACACTATACAAGCACTCCTAATTAGGATGGGGTCTTGAACACACAGGAAAAAAGTTCAAACCACTCCATAACATACTCTATTAACAAAACGTACAAGGTACTCATGCCAAATTTACTAACAATAGTACCTTTTAAGGTAAATCCTTTTTCGGGGCTCACCTCAAGGTCTCCCATCATAGTCAATCAATTCATAACCTCCTTTTTCCAAAACACGACTCGAAATGTAAGGGCTATGCCACATAGACTCAAGTTTTCCATCTCCTAATTTATCATGTTTTTGGTCATAGGTTAAAACCAAATCACTTTCATTAAAGACACGAGGTTGTGCAAATCTATCATATAGAGCCTTGATTTGTCTTTTATGTACCTCATTGGTGAGGGAAGCATCTAGACAATTTTCATCAAGCTTAATTAAATATAAGAAATGTTCTTTCTCTATGGTGGTGTTAGCTAGGATTTCAATAGTGATTTTTAGGGAGGGGATCTCACATTCAATAGGTAAGGTTTCTTCTAGTCCATACTTTAGTTGAAATGGTGTGAAAAAAGTTGAAGTTTTTACAGTGTTTTGGTAATCCCATAATGCCGAAAATAACTTTAGGTTCTAGAAATATTTAGCATGCCCTACCATTATTTGAAGCATAATTTTGAAAAATTTGTTGATTTCTTCAACTTGGTCACTGGCCTAAGGGTAGTAGGGTGTCATGTTATCATGATAGAAACCTAGTTTAGCACTCAACTCTGACATCGTTTGGTTGCTAAAATGAGAAACATTTCCAATAATAATGGCTTGAGGAACTCCAAACCTTGCAATGATGTGATTAAACAAAAACAAGGTATGATATTTTCCATTCTCAACATATGTAGGGATAGCCTCATCCCATTTAGTAAAATAATATAACCATGCACCCCAACTGAGGTAGGATTACAATGCATGCATGAAATCGATAACCCTTTTAGAGAAAGGACCTACAACAATGATGGGAGGTAATGGAGTAGGACGAGTCACACATTTTTTATTGAAAATTTTGACAAGATGGAAATTTTTTTACGGCCTTGATGCAATCTTTGAAAATTGAAGGCCAACAATACCCAGCGTGCAAAATTTTCTAAGCTATAGCCATCCCAGAAAGGTGACCACCACATGCTCCAGAGAGGAATTCATTTAACACATGTTTAACTTCTTCATGAGTTGAATGGCATCACAATATAGAATTAATGCCAAAACTATATAAAGTATCATTGATGATAAGATAATTTTTTGCATAGTGATGGATACGATGGCGTTCATCATGAGACACTCTGGGTTGAAAATGTTGTGTCTAGAGACACAAAATTATATCCACATACTAAGGTTTCAACGTACTAATGAGGAACAATGATTCATATGGAAATGAATCAATGGGTCACAATTCCTCATTAATATGGGTAAGGTCACACATTATCTCAACAAAAAATATACGTTTTTTTGAACTAGATTTAGTAAAGTATAGGTCAAATTCTTTCAAGATAACAATCCAGCAAGAATAGTTCCCCCCTAGCACTTGACGAGTTAAGATGTAGTACATGGTATTGAAATATGTGAAGGCATTTGTTGTGCAGAGAAAAATGTAATGACGAAATATATGGACTACGATGATCATATCCAAACCTAACTTCTCAACATATGACTATCTTGTTTCAGAATCAAGAAGACTCTTACTTAAGTAATAAATCACACGCTCTTGGCCATTCTTGTCTTGTTGTTCTAATGCCATTCCAATAAGAGTAATCGATGCATCCACATAAAGGAAATAATCCTTTTTATGATCAATATTTTGCAATACAAGTGCATGCATAATGGCATGTTTGAGATTATTGAAGGCATGCTATGCAAGGTCATCCCAAACAAACGGTATTTATTTTTTATGTAATCACATAAAACTGTGTTTTTTCGGCATAGTTACACAAAAAACAACACAAGAATTTTTCCTTCCCTTGCAATCTTTGAAGTTTGGTTATGTTTGTTGGTGGTGTCAGGTCCAATATAGCCTCTATTTTTAAAGGATCATTTCGGATTCCATCTTTAGAGACAATGAATACAAGCAGTCATCTAGTCTCCATAAAAAAAACACATTTGTGTGGATTCAAATGAATGTGATAGTGGAGACATCTACGAAAAATAGCTCTCAGATGGTCAACATGGAGTTCTCAATGCTGCGAATGGGAAGGAAAACCATCAAGATAAGGTTCCACTATAGGTGTTATATCATGGAAAGCATAAGACATGGTGCATTCAAATGTAGCTACAACATTTTTTAGACCAAAAGGAAATTTACGATAAGCAAAGGTTCCCCATGATCATATGAAGGTCATTTTATGTTGATAAGAAGGGAGTATCTTGATCTGATTATTGCAAGAAAATCCATCCATAAAATTAAAAGATGGCACTTCTAGCACAATTGTTGATGATTTAATCAATATATGCAGTGGAATAGTTGTCCTCGGGAAAATATCAATTGAGATCCAAAAATCAATGCAAACCCTAATCGTTCCTTATTTTTTTAGTAACAAGAACAATATTAGAAACCAATTATGTCAAAGGTATCAGATAAATGAACCCAACTTTACGAAGTTTTTCAACTTTTTCCTTAATGGCCGCATCTTTCTATGGATATATTTGACAAATTTTTTGTCGGACTGGCTTGGCATGAAGGTATGTATTAACTTCATGAACTATGATGAAAGGACCAATCCCTAACATTTATTGGTAACTCCATGCAAAAACATCACGAAATTTCTTGAATAAGGTCGTATAAGTTTATATTTCTAGAGGATAACAATTATGGACCAAATGTACGTGTTCAATGATATCATGTTTCACCGATATGTTAACTAGAGTATTTTGATAATGTTACTCAAATTTCTTTCATACTCAACATTTTGTGTGAGTATAGGAGATTGAGGAGAAATGACAATATTATACGAAACAAAAGACTCAAAATCGGTTTCTACCAATTGGTATTTGGGAAGGAAAGAAGACCGATGATGGGAATCTTTCCATGGTAAATCGTCTATGTACATAACCTCCATGATAGATTTGTCAAATGGAAAAGGGTGTAAAAGATAGTCCAAAGAGGGTGGACAAAAATCTAACCAATATGGTAAATGGTAAAAGTTTGATGCTACTAAAAGGTGATCATTAGGGTTGCATCCGTCATGCATGGATTGGATTTCATGATAAACAAATTTAAATGGACTTAGGGACGTTGAATCATCAATCATTTTCCCTTTTAATAGATTGTTATTATTGGTAGAGATAATGTGAATGGAAGCAGCCTGCAAAGGAGGAGTGGGACTTGTTAACAGAAAGACCCCCATGAGTCAAGAATATTTGAGAAGTCCGACTCCTACATTTTGATATTGAGGGACATAAGCCCCTAAAAGTGGAACATTATTTACAATTTGTATTTGACATTAGGAGAGAAAAATTTGAGTTGATCGATGGTAACAATATTTCCTTGGAATGGGAATTGGACTAAATGAAAAATGGAAGATTCAAATGTGCACACAACATAAAACCAATTCCTTCCCAGTAAAATATTATAATATAACCGTGCATCAAAAATTTCAATATGAATGGACATATATTTTCCCCCCAACACTATAGGTAGAGATGATAAAAATCCATAAGGTTGATCCATGACCATCAAAGGCCTTCAAGGTGGTAGGTGAATGGTTGACTTCAGAAGAACGAATGGCTCTCCAACAAGACAGAGACATGACAGAAGTAGAGACACCTTCGTCCAAAATGGTAGGATGGATATTTTTCCCACTAAATTTAGTAGATATTTGAAAGGTGAGTTACTTAGAAATCCTTAACTTAAAATATTATAATTTAAAAGTGATGATGTTAGAACTTTCTGAATCCATAGATCCAAGTATTGACAATAGGTTTTTTCATTGCGTTGAATGAGTTTGGAGTACTTCAAGAGTATATATAGCACATGGTGCTTGAGTTAAATATTCAACAATGTTATAATATTGAGTAGCACATACACTCAGATTAAAATTTGACTTTCGAATAGTACTCTTGTTGGACGCAACACTGTGTCAGAAATAAGATTTTCAATTTGAAGGCCATTTGTAGGAGGTGGAGTGGAAGGGGAAGATTTATCTGTAGGAACGCCTTCACTCTTTTTCTCTGGTGGTAGGTCATAACTCTATGATCGATTTGTCATGTGAATCGTTTCATTAGATATCATTTTTACTTTTTTAATATAAGAAGAAGATATTCCATGTAAGGATTGATGATGAATCAATTGTTGTTGTTTAGGGAAAGGGTCAGTTAATATTGCAAGAGTGGATGTATTTTTAATAAATGTATTGATTTCTTCATGAAGAGGAAACTCTTTCGTAAAGTGATCACCTATATATATGAGGCAAGGGAACGTATCCTTTCTCTTAGGTTTTGATTCAACATGTGTAATTTGTGCTTTGATATCTTCCTGTCGATTCGAGGGTTTTTTGGATTTTCCTTTTCCTTTTTTCCTAGTTCCCTAGAATTATAAATATTGTACTACATTAACTTAGTCTTGGGATTTGAAACAGTCTGGTTAGATTGTGAAGTGGAAATACTTTTCTTTTTCATTGATTTAATGGGATATTATGTTTATACAAAACCTACAATTCCATAATTAGGTGGTTTTGTAGAAGGTCTTCAAGGATCTGAAGTAGGACGAGGAGAATTTGGAATTAAACAATACAAATTTATTGACTGAGAATACTAAGTCTAGGTACTATGCATGACTAATTTCATGTTCTTCTGTTACAACACCTCTCATAGATAAATCTCTAGAAATGGGTGGAATAAGATATTTAGTAAAGCAATAAGCTAACAATTAATCGGGAATAGGCAATTTGATTAACTTGCGTTGCTGTCTCCACTCATGAATGTGATCATATATGTGAGTAGAAGTGGAATAGAGAAGTAAAGTTAAAAGGCTTGTATGTGTTTCATATATAGTTGGTAATTGAAAATGTGTAATAAATGGCATTTCCATAGAATTAAAATCACCGAAATAATGCTGCAACTGTTCAATATACCATTTGGCAGTCATCTCGGTAAGAATTCGTTGGAAAAAATTCAAACGTATGGAATCATCCATCAAAGAGTTTGATGAAAAACAAATATGGAAAGTCAGAACATGATTTTTGGGGTATTCTCTTTGTTTTCCATCAAATTTATGTATATCAGACAGTAATTTAGCTGGTATTTATGGAAAAAAGGATCATGCATAATGGGATCATTAATGAGTTTGGAAAAGTGAGGAAAGCCTAACATTGCTAGAAAGGGAAGTTGCATATTCAACTGCGGGTAGTTATGATATTGATAAGGAATGGGAATAACATTAAGGCCATAATCTAGTTGTGGTTGAACATTATAGCCGTACTGACCACCCACATATGGCTGTTGGTAAACTAGATGATTTGAGCTAAAGGATATGTAGAAAGAACTAGTTGTTGAGGACTATAACCAACAACAGGTTTTGACCATTGATTAGTCATACCACCTAGATAAGGGACACCAGTATATAAAGTAGTAGTAGGGGGTTAAATTAATGATTTAGCATATTACCGCACAGCTAAATATTGGGTGTTCGTTATGGGTTGCTATGTTGGTTGGCCCCAAACAAGTGGTTGTTGTTTCTGACACGAAGGTTATGGTTGTTGAGAATTACCACCAACTCTGCTTGGTATTGCACCTAAAATATTATACAGAGTATATATATATTGACCTCTTGTTACATTCAAAATACTAATGGAAGGCATAAATGAACGTCCTGATGAAGGAGTAATAGATCAAGTTTGAGCAGGCCGAGAAACAACAATAGTGGTGACTTATGGAGGATATGAGTACTAAGAATTAGAATTGTAGGAGATAGAGGAAAATTAACATTCATGCTTTGACTAGAAGGGATTCCAATAAAATGACCAATAATATCACTTGGTTAAAGATAAGTAAAGGTATTCTAGAATATGTGACAAAACAAGGTTTTAACTCCACGGAAGAATGTGAGGTAGTACTTGTAGAACCAAACATAGAAATTTACTGGCCTAGATTTGAAACCCATAAAGGTGTAGAAGGACCAAACATGGTCACTAAGCTAGATCTCGTGGTGGTGGCTGGTCAAAAACAAATCCTAAAGGTCCTGCAAAAAACGTATTATGAGCATAAGGTTGTTCTACCCAATATAGGTGCTGAAAGATTATTGATTGGTACATTCTTAGGAAGAGAAAATTCTCCCACACCTTCAATGATAGGTATTGCTTCCTATTTTCGGAGAGTTCTCATTTCAACATCAGAATCTACACCATTTCTTGTTTCATGTTTTGGAAGGATGTAGGATCTTATGAATATTTAGGAAATAATCCTTGTATGCATTGGGATAGTCTTAAAGGTTGGTCTGGTAGAATGTTAGACAAAACTCTCTATCTTAAAAGTCCTAACTATATACACTAAAACAATATCTACTCAGTCTAATAGCAACATGCAAATATGTGGTAGGTGGGATGTCTAGTTTCGATCCTCATAGGAGTGTCAAGTCGTCACAACTCGTGATATACCACAAGGTCCAATAGTGATACATGACAAGGAGGATTGGAATTGTACCCTTGCCTATATACCCGACTACCTTGACAATACATGTGTAGTAGCTCCCCGAGTGTTGTTCTCGGTGTATTTCTTGGACAAGAAAACCGATAGGTAACTTAGATGGTCTCAAAATCCTAATGGATTCTCCCAATATACACAAGGTACATGGGAGCTCAAATTCGTAGTAGTGTTATCTAATGCACAACCATTCGAAAGGGGCCTTCCAATACACGATCAAGTACATGAAATAATATTTCTATATACCATAAAAGTACGTGAAAGACATTTCTATATACCAATGAGTACATGGAAGAACCACACCGTCCTCGAGATGCAGTGTAGGGAAATAGTGACAACCCCTACATTTAAAGACGATGGAACACATCTCTAACCTAAAACACATTCTTGCTTTAATTTTTACCCTAACTAATGCTTGATTTTATCTTTTTATGGTTAGGTCGACAAAATGATGTGAAGACTTGACTCATAAACCATGCAGAGATGAAGTGCAAGTCTTTACTTTCACTTTCAACATATTCCCTATTTAAGAGGAGAGTAGAAAGTCTTTTCTCAAAACACACAATCAAATCCAAATCCTTCAAAATTTGAGACCAAAGTCCAAACACACAAGGTCTTTATACTTCACTAAAAATATATCTCTAGTAAGATATAAGAAAAACTAACTAGTATTCTTAAATTTACAATTTCCAATTATGTGAAAAAATTAAAAGAAAACCTTTCATTTACTTTGTGAATCTAAAAGTCAAATATCGATCAAAACTAAAGGAAATAAAGTTATTTCCATTTGAATTTTTTTTCTTTTTTGGAAATAGAAGGAAACACACAAAAGCTTCTTCCTATAAATGTATACAAATGATACGCTTTTTCTTTTATGAATATATACAATTAAAATATATCTATAGGAACAAACTATGAACCCAAGACAACATTTTAAAATCCAAAAATATCAAATTCCTTAAGCTTTTACAAAAAAATTCCTTTCAATATCAATGAAAATATTGACTCGGATCCAATCCTATCGAGTATGCAAACTACAACAGATAGTGCATCTTTTCCAAAATCCAAATTTAAATACCAAAATTAATAACCAAGTCAATGGGTCATTGGACACCTACCTTGACAGAGCCTGTTGATTTGCGTAAGTGTGCCCACCCTTGGCCGATGCTTTCTGTACATAAGGAAATGGTGTGGGTGACGCCTCTTGCAAAAAGAAATTTCAATGATGCTATGTCACCATACACAAGAAGTGTCAGAGAACCAGAGACGTTGAGCAAATATTACCGAGGTGTTCCTAACAAAAAATTAGAAATAAAAGATAAACATTACCGACAAATTCAATTAGCAGTGAATAAACTGAGAATTGCTAGTATAAATTATGACCTTGAGAAGAAAAGTATAATAGAAACAAGGTGTATTTAACACCCTTGAGAAAACAATGGTATTTTTTTTAGATCTTATTAGCTTAGTTGGGATATGTTTATCTGAAAGAATAACAAGTACAACAATATGAATAAGATCGAACAGATACACAAGACACAAAGATCTTCACCGGGGAAACCACAAAGGAGAAAACCACACAAACTTCCTCATAATAGTTTAGTCACGGATACTATATCATAATATGAACAAACCCAGTAATAATAAGTATTGAACAACTATCTATCTCTCTTCCCTGTCCTCCTCTCTCTACTCATGTGAACTCGAGTGAGTGTTAGTGTGTATAAATGAGGGAGGGTGCCTCCCTATTTACACCTTTCAAGTGACTAACCTATTATAGTACTGGGCCAGCCTCTTACCCTAACAGGGCCAAATTATCCTAGAGAGACTCCAAAAATACATTACATGATGTTACACTATTAACTATTTCTCTGACTTACAACATAGGTTGTATCTGAAGGTCCATACACAATAATGAAATCTCGAAAGGAGGCAAACACATCTCCAATAGGGGTACAACAACATAAATGATAATATACATTAGAATATCTTTCAAAGTTACAAATACATCAACACTCCCTTTTAACTAGGAAGGTATTCTCTCTTTTCCATAGTCATCAACACATCTTGTCCCGTCATCATCATAGAGTCGTCATCGTCTTCTTATCAATCATCAAATGGTACTATCAATCATCGAAATTTTCTATAGAGCCAACTCTTTTTCATGATGGGTGTAGGACTAGTCCTCATCTAGGTCTTCATCACATCTATGAGAAATCCATCGTGTAGGTACAGTCTAGGACCTTATTCACGTTGCCACGACAATAACTTGTGTTTCCTACCTTCATCTCGTCATATCTAGATAATTTATTTTGTCCTACACACAACAAAACAAAACACATAGATCACACAGAGAACATCCCAGATGCATACCAACTGAATTCTATCACCATAGGAGTATGTCAGGATCTATCATGTCATCGAGACAACCTGGAACTTACAATATGCAAAAATCGCCTAGGAGCACACGAATTTCATTGCGTCTCTCCGTGATCAACCTATGTTCTACCAACATAGGAGAACTTCTTAGGTGCACCTCAAGTACCTTGTGACCTTATCATCTCCAACATGGGAACACACACATATATAGATGTATATGTAAGGGCTGATTACGACCGAATAACCTACTACACCAGGGATTTTATGTTCCAATTCAACCTTTAAGACTTATTACATCTGAACAACCTGCATCTAGGATCTTTTTTCTTATTATATCCAAGTAACATGCATACCACGACAGGGCTCCTATTTACACTCAGACAACCCATATGACTTGTTACATATGAATAACATACATACCATGTCAAGGATCGTATTTACATTCATATGACCTCTATCAGGATTGATTGTATTCAAGGATAACCTGCGAGCTTCACCATGACTAATTACATCTAAGTACAACCTACTAAACTAATTACATATAAGACACCTTCTACACCAGGGTCTGTTCTGCTTGGACAATCTGTCACATTTCCCATGTGAGATATCATGCATATGCATCTTCTAGTCTCTTGTTATTTCTAGCATAGAAATATATCAGGACTGATTACAAACAAGGATAACATGTGAGCTTCACAAGGACTTATTACATCCAAGGACAACCTACAACACTGATTACGTTTGAGAAACCTATGATTTTCGCTAGGAATTTTATGCTCATACAACATGTCTCTACATCTATGCTAGAACTCATCACTCCCTCTTTCGAGGGCTCTTGTTCTGGATTACCCCAAGTCTTTCTCTAAAGAAATTAAGCTTCACTCTGGCTATAGGATTGGTTAACACATTGACTATATGCTAGTCCATTTCCATGTACTGGAGCTTCATTGCTCCTTTCTACACCATATCCATGATATAGTGAAACTTGATCTCTATGTGCTTCGACTTGTCATGGAACATAGGATTCTATGATAACTTGACACAACTTTGATTGTTTTAGAAGATACAAGTCACATATAACTAGAGATCAAATAAATCAGAAAGTATTTTCCATAGCCCCATTACCTCGAAACTATCCCAGTAAGCAATAACATACTCTACTTTGGTTGTACTCAGAGTCATGCAGGACTTCTTCCTGCTAAACTAGGAGATCATGCCAGATACCAATCTAAAGAAGTAACCCGAAGTGCTCTTCCTACCAATGGAATTACCTGCCCAGTCTGAATCAACATAACCATGTAGGTTAATATTCTGATTCACATCATACTTGAGCCCATAATCCATTGTACCCTTTAGGTACCTCAATCCATGCTTTGAAACAATTAGGTGAACATGTCTCAGCTCCATCAGGAATTGGCTCAAGATGTTCACAACAAATCATATGTCCATTCTCGTATTCGTTATATACATTAATGATCGATCATCTGATGATACATTGTGACATCAACCGACTCCGATGAAGCATCACACAGAAGCTTCAAGTTTGATTCCATAGGTGTTCCTATCACGTTGTAGTACAACACTCTGAATCTATTCAGAATATCCACTGCATACTTTCCTTGACTAAGGAAAATTCCATTTTCACTCTATCACACTTCCATGCCTAAGAAGTAGTGCATCATACCTAGATATTTCATCTCAAACTCACTAGCGAGTCTCCTCCTTGCATCTTTAATGAGTTCATCCTCGCCCGTCAGGAATAGGTCATCGACATATAGCATGGACATCACTGGTCTTCCTCCTTCAACCTTGAAGTAAAGGGTGGAATCCGCTTTACTCTTGGTAAATCCTAGGCTTATAAGGAAGCTATCCATCCTGTCATACCATGTCATCGGTGCATGTTTCAATCCATACAATGCCTTCTTCAATTTGCACACATGAGTCTACCTATCATGTGTCTCGAATCTAGTGGTTGTCCTACATATAATTCCTCCTTGACTACACCATTCAAGAATGTTGTCTTTATATCCATCGAGTGTGTTTTCCATTTCATAACTATAGCCAATGCAAGTATGGACCTAATGGAACTATACCTCTCCATGGCTGCAAATGTCTCCTCATATTCTATTCCTTCTTTCTATGAGAAGCCTCGTGCTATGAATATTTCCTTGTATTTCCTGATGCTTCCATTTGTAGCATGCTTGATCTTTCATATCCACTTCGATGTCACGACATACTTATTCTTTGATATCAAAACTATCTCCTAGACATCATTCTCCATGATCGACTAATACTCCTCGATCATAGAATCCTTCCATTCTTTCTTTTCTATATCCTCTTCATGGGTGGAAGGTTCCTTGTCAATGATGTCACATAATAGGTCCACATAATTGTTCTAAGGCTTTGTTATTTTTTTTTCTCTATGCAACCCTTCTGGAGTTCCATATCTTTCTACTTCTTGTATGAGTTGTCGTTCCCATGCTATTTTCCTCTTATGGGTGTACTTCTCGAGAAGTGTCTTTATCAGCTCTTGTGATTCTTCAATTTCATGATCTTCATGGTCTTCTGGAATCACTTCTCTAATTTCCATACCTCGGAATCTTGTTTCTTCGGGTTCCTCGACCTCTTGAATAGGTATCCTCTTGGTTGTAGAGTATGCCGAGTCCACATCAAAAGTTGCATTTCTACCAATGTCAATATTCTTGAATCCTTGGAATTATATTTGGTAGGCCTTTGATGTATCACTGTATCCTACGAATATACCCTTCCTCTCATAAGGATCAAGCTTGGTCCTCTTCTCCTTTCGAATATGCATGTACACTGGGAACCAAATATTATAAGGTGTCTAACTTTTGTTTTCTTTCTTGAGAAAGCCTCTTTCAGAGTTTTTTTTTTCAAGTACTCGATGAGGAGTACATTTCTGTACATACATAGTTTTCCTTGTTTCTTCCACCCAAAGGAGCATTGGAATATCCTTGTCATGTAGCATTGATTTCACTGCTTCCATTGTGGTTCGTTTCTTTCGTTCCATAACCCCATTCCGTTGAGGATTGTATGGAGTGCTAAAATCCCTCTTAATTTTAGGCTCTCTATAGAGTTCCTTGAATTCTTCCAAGGTGAATTCTCCGCCATTATCTGACTATAGATTCTTGATCTTCCTTTTAGTTTGGTTCTCGACTAAGTCTTTATATTCCTTTAACTTACTAAATACTTCATTTTTTCCTTTCAATAAATATATCCAAGTGTTACGTGATAAATCATCTATAAATGAAACGTAGTACACATAATCGCTTAATGATCTAGAAGACATGGGTTCATAGTGATATGAGTGTACTATCTCCAGTATTCCTTTATCCTTGCTTTCACTGCCTGTAAATGTCTTCTTTTCATTATTTCCTTGTGCACATCCTTTTCAAATTCCTTCATGCTTTTCCTATCTCTCTAGAAATCCAGAGACTGCTTTGTTTGGCATCGATAGTGCTTTGTAGTGTACATGTGCAAGATTTCGATGCCATAATTCACTTGGTTCTATTGACTTATGAACCAATGTTTGTTCAAGCTATCCCTTTAGCTTGTACAAGCCATCATCTTCTTCTCCAATCACTGTTGTGTCATTTATTTTCCTTCCTTTAGGCCACATTAGAATGTGGCCATCTACAAATGTAACTCTAATTCCCTTTGCATCTAGTGCAAAGATGGAGAGAAGATTCTTCTTCAATCCTGGAACATACAGCACATCCTTCATCTTTAAAGATTTCACAGATTCTAGATTTTATGAAGCTTTTCCACTTCCTTGTATGGGGTATTTATCATCTTCCCCAAGTTTAAACTTATGAGGTAACTCATTCCCATACATGTTAACAAATGATTCTCTATATCCAATCATGTGTTTAGATTCCCCACTATCCACAAGCTAATAATTACTCTCCATGTGAGATAGTTCCTGTAAGTGTTGATATTAGCACATACTCTTCATCTAAATAATCCTTCTATCTTCTGAATGTTTTGTTTGTCAGTTCATTTTCTTCGACAATATGAACATGATGTATGTTCTTCTTATTGAAGGAGTCCTTGTTCTTGGGGTAGTCTCTTACAAAGTGTCCCTATTCATCACAAGTGTAGCATCGAGCAATGGAAGGATCTCCCTTGATCTTCTTTTGTTTCTTTCCCTTCTTCTTATTGTGATGATGGTTCTCCTTCTCCTGCTTCTTCTTGTATTTCTTCCTTGTGTGAAATGTGAGAGATTGATCTTCAATTGCTTCCATCATATCTTCTATTTTTCAACACTTACAAGTTGAGCTTATTCATATGTGCATTCTTCTCGAATTTGGTTGAAAGAGATCATCTTTCTTTTTTTGCACTAATTCCTTGAATGAATGAGTCCCATGTTCAGTCTTTTCAATGTAGTCATCACAATTTATCCTTCTTCGACATTCTCTTCAACTGGTTTAAGTTGTTCCCTGATTTGAACAACCCTTGTGAAGTAGGACTATATAGTCTCTGTGTTGTATATCTTCACATTCTTCAACCGGTTCCTCAAAGTCATATTTCATTTTATGTTATTTCATTTGAACATATTTTTCAAAGCATCAAATACTTCCTTTAGTTTCTTGAATGATAGCGCATGGGGGATGAGGTGATCCTTGATTAAATATGCAATGATTCTCTTGGTTTTAATGAAGTTCTTCTTATTATTAGCCTTAGCCTCATCTCTTCCAGCTCTAGAACTTCTCCACGGATGTACTGATCCAAATCATTTTCTTCAAAGATTAGGGGGATTTGGTACTTCCATGCTTGTAAGTTATCAACCCCTCCAAGATTTTCCTCAAGGTGAGTTTGGTGAGTCATCTTTTCAAAGAAGAAACTCAAATGGAAATAGAAAAGATTTATCTTACCGATTTGAGGTTTCTAACCTAGTTCCAGAGTTGGATGTCCTAGGGTTTGTAAGAGAAACCCTGATTTTCCAAAGTTGGAGTTTGGTAATTTTTTTGGACAAAAATATGCACCTCTTTGAGGCAAGTTGCTCAGTTAGGTCCTTTTCTGAAGACTAAGGTGGGAAGCCTCTTAAACTTGATGCCCTAGTTTCTCCCAACACCAGTGACAAGGTCAAAATTGAAACTTCTTCAAATATTAAATTGCTTCCACCAAAATATGCGCTCTATTGAGGTGAGTTAGCCTATCCCTCTTTTCTTAATGATTTGTAGAGATAATACCTTGAACTAGGAAGCACTAGTTTTCGCTGCTGCATAATGCCTTCTTTCATAGAGGCTCTGATACCATGTTAGTTTTTTTAGATTTTATTAGCTTAATTAGGATCTCTATCTGAAAGAATAACAAGTACAACAATATGCATAAGATAGAACATACACAAGACACAAATATTTTCACCAAGAAAACCATAAAGGAGAAAACCCCCAAAAATTCCTCAAAATAGTTCAGTAACAAAGACTGTATCATAAGATGAACAAACCTAGTAATAAGAAGTCTTCAGCATCTATGTATCTCTCATTCTTCTCTTTATATCTACTCACCTGAACTTGAGTGATTGTAAGTGTGTATAAATGAGGGACGGTGCCTCCCTATTTATACCTTTCAAGTGAATGACCTATTACATGACTGGGGCCAACCTCTTTCCATAACAAGGATGACTTCTCTTAGAGAGACTCCAAAAATAGATTACATGATGTTATACTGAGGACTATTTCCATAGCTTACAATAGAGCTTATAGCTCAAGGTCCATACATAATAATGACATCCCGAAAGGAAGAAAACACATCTTTGAATGGGTACAAAAACATACAATGATAATATACATTGGAAAATATTCCAAAGTTACAAATACATCAACGAACAAAAGGTTACTAAAAATTGCAATGAAAACAAACCAAATACTATGATATTCTTCCCTGTATGGTCTCCAACTTTTTTTTATAGAAAAACTCAATCAATGCAGGCAAAGATTGTTTCACTAGTCTAAATGGTTTAGATCTAGAACAAAATGGAACATAATGAAAACCTTTTCCTAGATTTATTAAATCACTTGAATGTAAAAAATCTATACCTCTTTCTGAAGGTTTTCCTCATTGGATCCAAGCTTTTACAATCCTGCTGATGAATAGATAAATTGCAAAAGGATTAAAGGAAACAATACACAAAAATACACTACAAGATATTTTAATAGATATAAGCAATTGACCAAAGAGAATCACTATAAATTAAATTAGACATCATTTATGGAAAATTAAATCATAACTATATTAACAATAAGAAGGGAAAAGGTACAACCATAAAGCCTTGGTTTTGTGCTTCTTCCAACTAGCCTTTTGTCTCAAGATCTCAACCTTTGCCTCTTGATTTCGAAAAATATTTTAATAGAATATGGGTCCTTCCTTGGTACTCCCTCAACCATGAGGGTGAGCCTGTATTTACAGGCCAAAAGGGATGAAGGGATTTGAGGATTACTTGGAGAAGGTTAAGGATTCATCCCCATATATTAGGGGTTCAACTTCCACCTATTCTGATTTTTTGGGTTAAGTCTCCACAAGGTATATCTTCTAGAAATCTCTTGATCCTTCTCTTTTTCCCTTTTAACAAGCACTGGCGCACTTTGTACACAATCAATCAACATCAGGAAGAGGTGACTCTCCTTGTACAAAAGAAAGAAGTGTTATCAATTCCTGTTGCACATGTGCAACTTGTGTCAGCCATGTTTGACGCCTATTGATAGAAGGCAGGGTGCGTCAAGGTTAATAGAAATGGGTTTCAAAAAGGAAAAACCTCTTCTCAAGTCTTTTGGCATAAATATTTTCAAGGATTTATACAAGTACACATCTAGGGATGACAATATTTTGGTGTAACATATTCCCCCCTAAAATATGAAGCTAGAGGGATGTGATAGGTTAAATGATAGGTTAAATTTTATGTTCATTTGTGATATCATGCTATAAAATACAACATGTGAGTAATGTCCAATAATACAACATGATGTGGTATCCTTCACTAAAATATTAAAGATATTAATTTTCAATTGTAGAAACAAGCAAAGCACGTTCTTACTATGGTAAAGACGAAAATCAATAGATAAGTAATGAACTAACTAAAATTTTATGCATGATTAAGTGATTGATACATATGCTTGATTTTGACTAGATAATTCATATCGTTATGATTGGTAGCATAAATACTATGTAGTTGAAATATTTAATCAATTTTGTATAGATATTATAAGCAATGTATGAAAATTATGCATTGAGCTCAGCAATTAACGTTTGTGTGCATTGCTGTAGATTTTTTTTTTGTTTTCCAATTCAAATGCTTTGTTGATGCAATTATGATATGAAGTAATTATTTTCAAGAATATAGAAGTGTACCATGCAGGTGCAATGACTATCAAATGCTTCAACAAGATAAGGTGAATGTAATGGAAAACAACAAATGAGTTAACCCGTATTTTACTAATGATGCTATTAACCATTTTAGTAATGCATTGGGATTGAATTATAAAAGTTACTTATATATGCTTTA
This sequence comes from Pseudotsuga menziesii, assembly GCA_001517045.1. Lineage (NCBI taxonomy): Eukaryota > Viridiplantae > Streptophyta > Pinopsida > Pinales > Pinaceae > Pseudotsuga > Pseudotsuga menziesii. The sequence continues at coordinate 50,515 of LPNX011228274.1, read as the reverse complement.
GGAGGAGGAAAAATTTGTGCCGTATACAAAGAAAAATAGAAATATATTTGAAATTTCATATTGAAATGGTTACATCATGCTTGTTTTTAAAACAAGTAGTTAGAACGTTACTATAAATGTGAACTAATTACAATCGATCATGTGATTTGGAAAGTATGATAGACTTACATCAATATTTTGTTTGATTTAAATTGTATATATATATATCGTAAGCTCAAAATTCAAGTTAACTGAATTGCATAAGTATTCATGATATGGTACAAGAGCAAAATGATTGATATATGCATATATATGACACATGATATAAATTTTAGGACTAAGTAGCCCTTGTATGATGCACATACTAATGCACAATTACACAAGTAAAACTATGAGAACTTGTAACGACGTGATTTTCGAATTGGAGAAAAGACTTACTCAAAAGGTAATAAATATATTTAGAAAGAAAAATTTTAAACAGGTATATGTAATGTTTTGCATGTTGAAAAACATTGATGGTGTGTGATGCATTACTAACCATGGTCATTCGATATGGATAAATCTATTAAGTCTCCTCTAGGGACTAGCCACCTCTAAAGTGAATTACTTTAGCATATGACCACATTGCCTTAAGAGTAATATGAAAATATCACAACATTGGAAAAAATCCTAAAATTGAAACAAATACAAAAATAAATATAAAGAATACAGAGAAATTTGAAATGTAAAAACTCAATATTCCAAATAAAGAAAATAGACATGTAGAAAATGGAATGAAACTGTAATTCAAATTAATAGTAGATCCGGGAGACTGCAGAGGAAAGTCTTCCCATTTCCATGGTATAGTTTGGGCCTATATTTCCTTACTGGGTGCTTAGATACCACCTAGAGTTTATGGGCTAAGGGAAAATAATATAATTACAGGAATCCAGAATGATTCATAAAGAGATCTTATTGGAAAGTCTACTTAAAAAAGGTTTAAACATTTTCTCTAATTCAGCAACCTCTAACTACTTGACTCAACTTAGCGAAATTTAGGTGTAAAGTGATGTTGAGTTGGAATAACTTTGGAAGCATCACTAGTGAGTTGATCTTGAGTTGGGAGGACTCTGGAGCCTCAAGGATAATTTATGTTGAGTTGGAAGGACTCTAGAGAATCAATAATAATTGATGTTGAGTGAAAAACTAGGGAACATCAATTATAAAGTTGAATTTGTATGTGAGGTGAATCCTCTTGTGATAAATGTAGACAAAAAGATATTGGTATGTTCATTTGTACAATGTTGAAGTTATATGTATTTCACATTCTATTTAGAAGCATGTCATAACAACTTGAACTGATTGTTGTATTTTGAAAGGCATGGATAATTTATTGGTAGATTATGATATATTATGAATAATTGACATATGTATAGGTAAATAATTTTGATCATTATGAGTAAATAAATGATAAAGACACTCCATGAAAGCAAATATAACATGTTTCAAAAAAAAAAGTATTCTCTATACTTTCTTGATTTTAAAGAGTTATGTCGATCCATACATGTTATGCTAAAAGTATTGGAAAGTTATGGAATTTTTTGTGTAAAGTACAGGTAAAGCAAAGATTGAAAGGTATGAACAACGAGGACGGTGTTACTTTTAAAGAGGAAATCATGTAATATCCTCTCCGCTACTTCAACTATGCTACAATAGAAAATACAAGCTAAATTACTCAAGGTTATGGTTGTGACGATAAAGCATTGTAAGTAATGCTTTGTGAATTTCCTAGTTGTAGTTTTATTGTGTAGACTTAGGAGACTGAAAGGCTCAACTTGACTAAATAAAAGAGGCAAAAATCCACTATGGGGAGGGATGAATGGATGGAAATTCATGGATGATGGATATCATCTTGGTGCCATAGGAACTTAATAAAAAGTGAATTGCACTGTTCACCAAGAAGGAACTTAAGTATATAAGTTTCGTTAAGATTTAGCTTTAATTAGAGACACCAAAAATTATACCAATTGTTGCAAGGCTTTATAAGCACTCATGACTTATCTATTAGCATGAGGATAATTAATATTAAGAAATATTAATTAAAATGAAGTGATAATGTTAAATATTATTAATTTCCATTTCAGAAAAGGTCTTAAGGAAATTTTATTAGCTTTCCTTGGTTTACCTTGAGAATACGAAAGGGAAAGGATAGTTTCATGGAAATTATTATTATAGATTTCAGAAAAGGTCCTAAGGAAATATTAGTAGCTTTCCTCGATTTACCTTGAGAATAAGAAAGGGAAAGGACAGTTTCATGGAAATTATTATTGTAGATTTCTTATACAAAAGTGAATTCTTCTAATATAGCAATATATTTATATATGACCGGTAATATAAATAACTATAATTACAACCTTATGTCATAATGATTAAATATATAAAGATAACTCATCATTTTTAATAGATTGTAAAACCTTGGCACGTATAGCATAGTGCAATTTAGTGATTTTAAAAAAAAAGGTGGAGCAGTATAAATGTTAACCAAAACGCTTCCAAATCGCCAGAATCCGAAAGATCAATTTTTGTTTAAATTGAAATTTAGAGTGCTTAAATCACAATTCCATTCATTTAGGTTATTTTAAAATCGTGGATTTAGTCTAAGACAATGAAATGCAGTTTCATAAATTGTTAAATTAAGAAAATAAACATTCTCTAGGGTTTATAAAAAAAACATCGGAAATACAAGGTATTTTAGTTATCTTTTATCCTGCGCGTTTTTTCAACATTTTGGAAAACCTAGAGGGAAGGAAATTTTTTAGAGCTCGAAAATGAAAACATGAGAAGTGGGCACATACAGAGAGGGAGAGAACTCGGTGTAATATTTCTTTTGGAAAAGAGAAAAAAAAAATCTTTGTTGCTTGGGTTATGGAGGAGATATCTTCGATCTTAATAGTGGTTATTCCATAAAAGGAAGATTGGTGGTCTAGTTATAAGGGGGATGGGGATGCGATAGCCTCTCGCCTCCATGGATTAATGAGAAAATCACATACATGTTTCACTTAGTTTATTTTCTTAAGAATGTGGATCCACGCAGGTTTAAGAAGTTATGTATATTTGTTCATTTTCATTAAATGTTGAACATGTTTACTTTATAGTGAGTCGTTTCTTTATATGATCCTATTTTTAAATGGGAGAAAAGAGTTAACATTTGTCGAAAGACGTTTTTGATGTTGATTGTTCATTATAATAGTTTTAAAATTGTATTTTAAAATTCTATTTGAAGAATTTCTAAACAAGAGTCGTGAGGTGGTAATGTTTCTGCACAATTGCTAAAAAAATTTTATAAGAATACTAGATATATAGATGAGAAGCGATTGAACAGAGCAGTGTTCTTGATTAAATGTAAATGTTGTGGCATCATTAAGATAGGTTCTATTTTAGAAGATCTTTGCTGGATACAATTATTTGAATATAAATAACTACTATGCATTTCACTAAAAAGTCATCGGGATGATTAACATAAGAAATAAATTTCTTTCATTTGTTTTTAAAAAATTTGAAAAAAATTATAAGAAAAATAAATTAAAAATTATTAAATACAATTAAACTTAAAATTACTCGTAATGATCATAATTCTGAATTTAAAAAATGTAAGTCAAAAATTATAAAATGCAATTAAAATTAATCATCGTATCATCATGCTCACACTCGATAAGAAATAGTTTCTTATAGTTTGTTAGTCTCAATTACCGTTACAAGCTTTCGACACTTTTGACAGTGGTTCTTGGTTCTTGAATTAGCCACGGTATATAATTTCCTCGAATTAGCCGACATATGTAACCGAAAACTTAATTATTTATATGACATGTCTTTCCATGGTTCCACCCATGATTGAAGGACACCGGGTCACACATGTATCTCAGCACATCAAGGATGGATCTGATCTAGGCATTAAAGAAAGTGGTTTGGAGACTCGCATGGGGAAAATAACTTAGACATATGTGCCCAACATTTTAAAAAAAGGTTTATTAAGATTAAATAACAAGCATACACATTATGGACACATATGCCAAGCATGCATTGTTTGTGTCAACTCAACTCAATTTCCATCAGGATTATCATGTCAAAAGTAGTTTGTAAACTACCTTCATTTTCTTCGTCCCCATAACACAATATTACCATATGAAGAAACCAGTGGCAAAGGAACGATCTCTTTAATTTTATGTGGAGAAAAATGTTGAGCCATAGGGCAGGCCAAAGCATTTACAGAAGATGAGTATCTTTACCTTTACGTGGAGAAAAATAACAAACCATACCAAAGACCAAGCTATTTGCATGGAAAGACAAGGTAAGGACTATTTACATTCTATAATTTTTATCTTTATGTTTTTACATTTGCAGCACCATGATGATGATACATTGTTCAAAACCAGCATTTGTGGCACCATGCTAATGGTTAGAGTTCATGAGCTGTAAATGTGAGACTTTTTGTATAGTATAATTTTTATTTTCTAATTGCTATGATATTTACTAAGCTAAGAAAACATTTTAATTGCTATGATATTTACTAAGCTAAGCAAACATTTTAATGGCTCGTGTCGGTTTCTTCAAAGGTGTTATCACCATACATATTGTTGAAGAGTGTAATCTCATCAGTAGTTAGTTAGTGAGTTAGGTCACTAGTGAGTCAGGTCATCCATGCTATTGTCATTTGTATTTCATATTTAAACAGTTCTTAATAATCAGAAAGAATCTAATATGCCCATTGTGCTTCTCTCCCTTCATTATATTCTTTCTCATGGTATCAGAGCTTATGACGTGATCCGTCCATTGCTGGGGTAAGCCTTTTCATAGAGTGGAAAAGCACTCTCACTCAGAATCCATTTGGAAGTGGCCAAGCTAGGGCAGGCTATTTTATTTTGTTTTTATATTTTCCAGGTCTCACCTTGTTCCAGATCTGTGATCTCTTTCTTAGTGGAGGGAGCTCTATCATTCAGATCATTGCATGCTCACTAGATCTACACTCTCCAAATCTGCTTTCAACGGAGGCAACAATAAAAAAAAACATGGAGCGAACCTCTGCCTTCCAGATCGTCTTACCCAGGAAGAGTTCCAGATTGTTCTAGATCGTCTTACGTTGGATATATCTCCATCGTGGTCTGTGTACCAGGTCTATTTTTTGTTTTTTTCCCAAATCTAATTTGTTTTGCTTTGATTTTCTGAAACCCTAAAACAAAACAAAAAAAAGTGGAGATTTTGTTTTTGCAATTTCTTGTCGAGATCGCTAGTTTGATCTGATTGAGGTGAAACAGATCGACAGTATTGGGACACAGTAGCTCTGATCAGGCAGCACTCCAACTTTCGGTTTACTCCAGTTCACGCGCAAGTCTTCCTAGTGGATGTCCAAGCTCTTCAGATCTTATCTGTACTATCCAGATCTACATTCAACGGAGGAAAAAACATGGGCTCGACCTCGCTGGATTTTTATTCTGCAAATTGCATTGCCTTGAGTAAGTTGTCGATCCCATTCCACTCAGCAGGAAATCGCAGGAGTGCATTTGAATATCAGGTGTGCATTTGAATATTTTATTTTTAAAAAAAACGTGGTGAGCTTCCATCACTCCACTCCACGCGAGCTGCAAATCTCTTATGGCCAAAAGTTACTGGCATCATCTGCCTGAGGGCCATATCTGAACTTGGATTTGTTTGATCTTGGTATCAGCAGCACCGTATCAGCTAGTTCTCACGGCCGCCACTCAGAGAACATAATAAGTCAAGCCTCAGCACCAAACTCGAGAGAACCTGCCAATGTGATCATCAAAGGTCACTAGCCATGAGTAATCTTATTGATCCGTGATTCAGTGGTCCACTCCTATGCCCACCAAATAGATATGTCACTTCTAGATCGTGAAGCACTTTTTTGGGTCAAATACAAAAAAGAGGGGAACCGGGAGAGCTCACCGTCTGATCATCCAATCTTATTGGAGGTTGTGATCTAGAAAAGAAGATCTATTCTTGAAGATGGTTCTACCAGAAGTAGTCCCAGAAGAATTTGAAGAGGTAAGAAATATCTTAACACCACAAGGTTTATGGCAAAGCTTTAATGGAGATGAGTATTATGTATGGGCAATCAAAGTAATTAATGTGTTAAAATTACAAGATTTGTGGCATTCATAGTTGAAGAGGATCTCATTGATCCGGAAAAGTTTAATGCTTTGACATAATTCAAAAAATAAAGAAGGAAAGTTGTTGCCTTATGTCTCATACAAGACAGTATAGGCTATTCCCTATTTCATTACATTGTAGAAGCTGATACTCCAAAGAGAGCATGGGATACACTGAAAGAAGTCTTCGGTGAGGAACCAACCGTAGAGGAAGATGACTTTGTAAGTCAGGAAGAGCACCAGGAATCCCACACTGAAGTGGAATACAGTCAAGATGCCTGTGTCTATGAGGCAGCCACTGCTGATGTGATCCCAACAAAGGTTGTTGATCCACTTATGTTTGTTGATGACAGTGAAATCAAACCTGTTAATGTAGACATGTCCAGTGATGTGAGAAATAGTCTCTCCGAGCAAGAGACAGTTGATAGCAGCATAGAAGCTACAACAGTTGTTGAGAATGAGCAATAACCACTTGACAACTGCACCAAAGAAACGACAACATGTAGTCCACCCCAAAACCAGAAGTTTGATGGAGATCTATGACCAGGCTCCTATTACTAATGAGCATCTACAATATGCTCTGTTTTTTTCTAATCCCACAATTTTTGAAGAAGCAATGAAGAAGCAAATGAAGAAGTCAATAATGAAGTAGTTGTCATTGATGAGAAACACCAAGATGTGAATGCTCTCTAAGAAAAGATGAAATATGTTCATATTTTTTCTAACAAAAATTTTCAGTGTGCAAGTAAAGATGACAACCAAAAGAATCATGTTGAAACACAAGATGAAGACTTGCACTATGTTCCAAAAGATGAAGAAGAAAAACTACTTAGCATCAAGATCGAGAAGTCAAAGAAGAAGAATTCCAAGTACAGTTCAAGGAATAAAGTGAGGCTGAAGTTTTTTTAACTAAAATGTAAGCCTAGCTGAGACATAGACCAGCATGCATCTTTTGGCATAGACACTGCTGATGATGTACTACCATTTGAGATTAAGGGGGTCTATTGAAGAGTGTAATCTCACCCATAGTTAGTTAGTGAGTTAGGTCATCTATGCTATTGTCATTTGTATTTCCTATTTAAACAATTCTTAATAATGAGAAGGCATCTAATCTTCCCATTGTGCTTCTCTGCCTTCATTCTATTCTTTCTCACATATCATTGCAATCCAACCATAATTTTTGTTAAGAGTCTTTGCTCAACAAGAGTTGATTTCCATTTCTCCTCTATTTTGGATCTCAGAAGAATTTATTTAACAATTGATTCTTTCTAAATAATAAATCAACACCTAGATATATACATATCCAATAGCCCAATATAAAAAATTGTTACTGAACCAACAAACTGCAAATGCTCACTGTAACAAGAGAGTGTAGCTATGAAGTTGTAGATAACGTAATACATAGATGACGTTGGCACCCTTGTGGTGGACACACAGGGATGTAATTTTGTAGGTTGAAATAAAGAATCCATGGATGTTGAAATCATTGGGGAATGACCAAAATAGGTGAACCAAAAGGGTTGGCATCCTTAAGTCCCCACGTCCTTTACCAAATTATTTTTGGCCCCTCCATTGTATATATCCTCAATCCATTCAAACAACAATGCAGATGAGATGAGTTCATGTAATAGTAAGCATGACAGGACTATGGTCATGAGGATTGATCATACCTTAACATCAGTGACAACATTTTTGTCCATGTTGGGAAGAGTGCTCTACTTCACGTGGTTGGGACCTAGTTTCAAGTTCTTTTACCCATAGTTGAAGTCATTGCGCCCTATATCCAGGATTCTAATTCCCTTATCAAATGCATCTGCTTGTGGAAGATAGATTTGAGCACTTGCCCCACAAACACAAAAAGGGGAAAAAGTTCATAGTGAGCATTTTTTTCACTAAAAAACCATGATTGAATTTGCAATCATTCAAAAAAACATGAACAACTATACAAACCTGTCCCTTTTAATATTATATGCAGTATCAGTGGACCTCTTGGATACTTGGACAGAAAATCAGTCTAATCCAAAATCAGTCTAATTAAATCATCTGTAGTGATGTCCTTTGCTAAAATAATGTGTGTAGCGTCCTCTCGAATTTTAGGTATCCTTGTCAACAAGGCAGGGTTTGTCTAGCCACAAAAAGGCTCAATGAAACTTTTTTAGTAAGAATATAACATAGGAAGAAACAAGTGGGGTATATCCAGAGTGAGGCATGTCCAAGAGCGATAAAATGCCTGACTAAAATAGCTTCTTTCCCCACTGCTTCAGCTGCACCTTTTCTATGCCATCAGGTCTCTTTTGGTTTTGGCATACTCGTCAAAAGCATGGAGTGGGAACTCCTCTGGATTACGAAGAATATGATTGAAAGATCATATCATGGGGATTTACCCTAAGAGTATCTCTCGAAAGTGGGCAGCTTTAGGGATTTCTACGACTTGCATGCTAGCCTCCTTGCGATCTCTTTGATGATGATCCCATCTAGAGTATAGTTTAACAATCTATCCTTCACCAAAAACCTTTTGTACAATATGTTAGTTTTATGCTCCCTAGAACATCCTACTCAACTCATGAACAAACCCCTTACATTAAAACCCTCAAAACTCGTTGAAAAATCAAAATATAAAAAATGAAAAAGAACACTTACTGGCTGAGTTGTGGACAAGCACAGTGTTGTCGACCTCACCGCCATTACGAGTATTCAGTCGACTTCAGTTGAGTTTAAACCTTAGACGGGCCTTTGTGAAATGCAAAAGCAAATTTGCATGAAAAAATTGTGAATGGAGAAGAATGAAGCTGTGGAGACTATATGTTTTTATTTATAAAAATTATAAATGGCATAGTACATATAATGTTCAATTTTAATATCTTTTTAAATTCTAACAATTATCCCTCAATAACGACTAATTATTCATTTGTCATTGTTTTTCTCCAATCACAAAATAGTAATATGATATTTTTAAGCCGTAAGGCGTTTCTTCTCAGACGTCCAGTTTGAGGGCACGGTTTTCAATTTGGTCGTCCCTCCGGCGAATGAACATCTGCCAGGCATTAACTTCATTTTTTATTAATAAATGTTGACACGTGTGTTGTCAGAAAGTTATTGTTCTGACTCACAAGTTCGCGTTCATTCCAATTTCCCACCGTCTAGTGTGTAATTGTAACTCGTATGTCAAGCTGGGGCCTTAATAGGAAGGGAGGACTTTCAGTGGTTGTCATGACCGGATATGAATTCGAACAGCGACCCTTCGATGCCCCTGGAAGTGGAGGAATTCTTGCTCGGCTCTCCCGGATCAAGCTTGGAGGTTTAAAGACCAGAGTTTCTTGATAAATGGGATGGGAAGACATCTCTGCTACTTTCATTTAGTCGCTTCGGAACCTCTGCGGCTAGAGGAACTATGTGGGAGTGACTGTGGTTACAAGGCGAGGAGCCAAGATCGGCGCGGATGCTTACATGCTGCTGGGTTTCGAACTGAAAGATATGTATCTGGCTCTCAAACTATTGGATCTTGCTCTCTTATATAATATGGATATATGGATGGATCATGAAGGTATGGCTCTGGCGCTGCCATTCTAATTGAATTATGTCTAGTTGGTCTGATATTAGTCCGATCTGATTGATTAGTCCCAGTGGTTGGCCCATTTTATATAAATCTCTTTTTTTGGGGATACACACAGTACTAAATTGAACTTTTTCCAATCAAATTTAGAATTTCATGATGTTTCTATATAATTGGATTGATAGAATCATTTGCTTTCAAGTTGAGCGTCGCTCCTATCACGTTTGGCAATATGAGGGAGGATAGAGCCCAGGATAAAAAATACATTAAAAAATTCACGCTTGTAAGGTATGGTAGTCTCTTTCATGCTTGTCAGGTTGTCTCTTTCACGCTGGTCTGGTAGTAGCAGTCAGGGAAGGGAGGTTGGGCGATGATGCTAGATAGTCCTTGATTCATAAACACATCCGAGAGAGGGTAGTCCTAGATACGACGGTACAGACGATATGGGGGATGAACAAAATTAATATTATTACGAAGAATTTTTGTTTGGATTATATGTTGGGTGAGAGGGTTTGGGTTTGTGCATAAAGGTTGCGTTGATTATAATGTGAGGCATGGATTCAAGGGGATATCCGTTGCAGTCAAGGTGCTTAATCAGGAAGGGCTTCAGGGGCATAGGGAATGGATCGTAAGTGTTTGTTTTAACTTAATCCCGTAATCTCTTACATTTTTTTGTTTTTCCACTTTTTCAACTTTGTCCACCAACAGTCCCTTCATCTTTTACATTTGTCTTGTTTTTTAACTGTTCTTATACCAGTTATGAAGGCAATATAAAACAGTAAATTCCCAATAATTATGGAATTGGATCAATCCAAAATTTTCACAATCTCTAAGTCTTGTTTTTTAACTGTTCTTATACCAGTTATGAAGCTAATATAAAAACAGTAAATTCCCAATAATTATGGCATTGGATCAATCCAAAATTTTCACAACATCCAACACTTAGAGGTTTGTTCAACATAAATTCCAGAGATAAACACGTTGTCCTTCACAATATATTCTAGAAATTCTCAATTATTAATTATCCAACTCAACAAAATATTGCCCATGGGTTTCTTGAAATAATTTCTCAATTATTTCACAAAGTTTAGTCCAGAGTTTGGTAGAAGTTGTTTTTCTGATGTTCAAATCGCTCTTCAGCAATTTCATTTTTATTTTTCGTGATGTCAAGATTTAAATCCTATTTTTCTAAGGTTTAGCCTTTATCTCGATTAATTAATTATATTTTGGGAAGCTTGTCCATATATTTTTTCCCCTCTTAAATCCCTTGGGAAACTTCAAATAGAATACTAAACTTCAATATTGACTTGGACTTCGTCGGTTTTCCGGTTTGTGAGTTCTTTAGGTTAAATTTATACATTTTGTTATCTACGTACTTTTGCACGGGAAGGTGTTTGAGTAAATTTATGCCGGTTCTAGTTTCATTCGGAGTCATCTATTTGTGTATTCCGTTGGGAAGTTTGAGAGAGTTTGGTGATGAAAAATCACATTTTTGTCATTGAAAATCTGCAATTTGATAAATTCCGAGATAGGAGGTGGATTTCTAGCTCCCACTTTCAGTGGAGCAACTCCATACTGTATTTTTAACAATCAACAATCTGACCTGAAATTTGAAAATTTTAGTAGAATTTAAGAGGGAAAGACACCTGGATAGGGGTTGTGGCTTGCTACACCTTTGAAAATTTTAGCAGAATTTAAGACGGAAAGACACCTGGATAGGGGTTGTGGCTTGCTACACCATTAGATTATCCTAAGCAGATTAGTGACGTTACAAGGTAAAATTTAGTCGGGTTTCCAAGGTTTTCATCTTTATTTTGCTAAAACTAAGTTCATTTAGTGAAGCTTACAGACTTCGGCCTTTTCTAGATCGAGTATCAATTGAGGAGTGACGGTTACAGTATTTCTTTTGTCAAATTTATGCAATAGTGCCATCCTTAAGTCACATTTTGTTTCATTTCATTCATCTTAAATGGGGTGATATCATTTCCAGGTATAGAATCTTGCCCTTTGTTGTATACATTTAAGTTTGTTCATTTTTTGGTCTGTATATTGTTTTAATAAAATCATCAAATTTCTTATTTCTATGAAATATATTTTTATTTACATAAGATGTGCCTGTTTGATGATATAAAATAACATAATCTAAAGGATAGAGTCTTAAGGGGGAAACCTGAAATCATGGGAATATTTCTGAAGCAGCTCCCTTATCATTCGAGCTAAACACAGGAGCTAAGATACCAGCTAGGTGAAGTTGGGGATGCTGTGAAAACAACTAGAAAGGTATACTGGAACTCGAACCTTGCCCACCTCCTTTGTGTTAGCAACTCTTTTTTAGGTTTTACTATGCAGTTGTTTTTACTGATTGTTGTCTATTTTTGTTTTTGTTATGGAGGAAGACAAAACCCAAGACTTATTAAGCATCTCAGAGCTAATAAAAAAACTAGAGATACAAGCCTCAGTATTTTTACACAGTAATGTATTATTTAATAAATATTAATGTTTCTTAATACATTTTGGACAAAAGACTACCAAAGCCTTTTCTAGTTCTTACTTCTTCATTATTTGGAGGGTGTTAAATTGCATGGCCAACGAATGCAAAGCTTGTTTTCATATCCTTGACAGAATTACTAATTTCTGATTTGATCACCTTTCCAACAAATGTGCACAATTGCTACTGTGTTTCCCTCGCGTTGTTATAAACTTAGAGGGTATCTTGGCAATAATGAGAAATTGACAAGCATTGTTCCCAGATGCGTCGTCAGAATTTGTGCCTGCCATGTGTCCTGTAACACATTCCAATAGAGTTTTGCCACATCGTTGTGTACGACTAAAGCTATGGTTCTCCGTGGTCACTATGTCTACATCTGTTTTTTTTGTCGTGTACAATCTATGTGGGTTATGATATTTATTTGTTTCTTGATCCATTCATCCTCACAGAAGAAGCATAGTGAGGCACAGAGGCACCAAATCCTCGATATGATATTTGAGTGCAAACGATTGAAGTATTTGAAGACTGTGGCAAGAGAGGGCACACTACAACCAGCCAATATCAAACAGACAGAGAGAGCTCACTCCCTCCAGCTTCCATCAATTTCACCAGGGTACCATTCGCAGGCCATGGGTAAGCAGAGTTGAAATTCAGGAGCTACAAACCACAGAGTTGGAATTCATAGTATTGAGCTAAACTTTATGAAGTTACAAGCCATAAGATCGAAATTCACATAATTCGCAGAACTTCCACTGATGAATTTACCAACTGTTTGTATAATTACGCCGCTATCAGTATGTCCATTGTCTTTTTATTTTTTTCTCTTTTTACACCAAAACAGAAAAACTGATTGTAGATTTCCTTAAAGTGAAGAATTACATTTTTCGAAGTGCTTCGACAAATTTTCGCACCTTAATCTTATTTTTCTTCTTTTAACACAGAAAAATGGACATACATTTTAATATTTTTTAACATTTTAATCTCATTTGTTTTCTTATATTTCCTTTTCAATTTCAGATAATCTTCTTTGTATTCTTATTTTTCTTTTTTTATTGCTTTTTGAAATCTGAAACTTCTTTTTCAATAATTTGAGTCACTTGATCTTATTTGTTTTTTTTAATTTCATTTAATTTTTTATATTCTTATTTTTCTTTTTGAAATTCTATTTTGCAGTAATTTAACTCAGTAAATGTAGATATTTTACTCCCTTCAAAATTAAACCTATGATTACACATTTTTAATACGTCCACCTTGTAATCGGCTACATTAATCTAAGCAATGTCAGAGATAGCTTTATTCTCAAAATTTCCATAGGTTGAATATTCTTTCAGGGTTTCAAAAGGTATCCCTACCATTTTGAGTTGTGAAGCAATTGTTTCTGCACATGAAGAAGGTCTAGGGTAACGCAAATTAATTTGTAGATTGATTTATTCTCACAAGTATTAGAAGAAAATGGAAGTATGACATATTTTTTAGGATGTTCATGATGTGAAATATTTTTATTTTATAGAAATTGTGTTTGGATATTTATAAATTGTAGCTCAAGGATTTTGTCATGGAAAACAAGCTCTTCCCTTGCTCATGTTATTCCCTGTTTACATGGAAAAGATTAAAAAATGCAAAAAGATAATGGCTGGTTGATTCTTTTTGAACAAATGTTGTTAAAAAACACTATGATGAAGTATAGCTTATTAAGAATAAATCCATGGTAGAATATTAAATCGATAAGTAAGAGGAAGAGGATGAGAGATGATCTTATTTGTAGGAGAAGGAGAAAATGCATACTTGAAAGAACAAAATTCAACATAGGAATATGTGAATCCCAAAATCTTAGTTCATTTAATAGTCCTGGCTTACAAATAGTCTATCCTAAAATCTTGTTATTTCAACTTTATGTCAGCTCAGAGAGTACTTGTCTTTTAAAGAAACCAATGTGCAAATTTCAAATCCATCTTGAACGATGATATTCAAGTTAGTTATAATTTTACCTTTGTTAGTAGTCTGAAAGGTCTTGTAGGGTGACTGACAATTTTCTTATGTTGTTCAGCTTAGTTTTTCCATATTAGTAATCCTAGTTTGGTGGATTTAAAGACCGAAACAAGTGACATTTGACCATGAATATTAGTCAATTCAATGAAATATTTATAAACCATTCTAAATGGTATAAGAAAATTCTGTTACTTCCCTAAAAAAACAATATTGAGCATAAGCATCCGAAAACTCTACTCTCTAACCTCTCAGACAATAGAAAACAAGCAAAAGCAGATAGAGAAATATGTCAATAGTAAAAGGGAAATGGGCTCGATTTACTCGTACTTTTTATCTTCCTCTTTGGCTTTTAAAACTACAAACTGGTTATATGTATAATTTTAATATTTATTTTCACTTCATAAAATCTACTTTAATTCTTTTTTACCTTTCAATATTCTTTTACACCTTTTAGGGTAATAAAATAAAGTTTGTAATCAAACACACACTACACATAATTTATAGTAGGAAATAGAGGGAAATATGCGCTCCTGGCTGAGATGCCTTTACGTTTGCAACATTTCCCCTTGCTTTTGACTATTCTTACACTTAGTAAATTGAATTAAGTAAAAGAACCTCGAAATGGATGTCATGCATGATCTCAATGGGTTTGACATGATTTGTCACAAGCAATACTACTAAGAAGGAATTCTCAATTCACATAATTACACACCACATTCAAAAAAATATGGAAAATAATGAACGTAAAAAAGAGAATAAAAATATTTTATGGATTAATATTCAAGTTCCTATTTGTAATACTCTGAAAGGGATTTTTAAAGTTGACTCTTCTTTGGCCTTCCCTGCAAAATTGGTTGGTCATTTGTGATGGTACTCAAGGTAGAAGGCCAAGTCCACACCATGGAAAATATTTAGTCCATGCACTTTTGGAGGGTCTTTTTCTCAAAACACCAATTCGATTTTAGTTTCCCCTTTTCAATAATTTCACTCTCCGACAAGAACCTATGGGCATATTATTACACCTTTTTGGGGCAATTGCTAGTTTCAAATTACTACAAATAATTTCCAATTTTCAAATATTTAATTTAATATATAAACTCCACCAAGGTAAAATTGAGAGTAGGATAAAAGACAACTAAAACGCCCTGCTTTTCTGACGTTTTTCTACAGATAGTTGATAAAAACCAATCAAATTTATGTTGATAAATTGTTATTTTCATCATTTTGCAATTTCAGCAACTGTATATGATTATTATAGACTAAATCCCAGATTTCAGGACTACCCAATTGAAATTGCGATTTAAACTCTCCAAATTGTGATATAAACCAGAATTGGTTTGTCGGATTACGATCGGTTGGGTGCATTTTGGTTATCCCTTATACTGCTTTTAATGATCTCTAACACTGGGGCTTACCCTACTGGAATATCGAGGAAATATTAGATGGAATATCGAGGAAATATTAGATGAGAAACAAGTGTAAATATCGTGAGATGCCAACAACTACCATCGAAGCCTCTAGACGAGGACAGTGTCAGAGACACATTACACTCCCAGAGGTTACAAATAAGTAAAAATCAAGATTGAGTTGGTAGACCCAGTTCAAAAGCAATCATAAATGCTTCATAGGTTTGAGTGGTTCGTTAAGGAGAGAAGAGTCTAGCTACAAACTCCTAGTTATGGCAGCGAAGTAAAGTAACTAATAGTGATTTAGTGTGACGGACAATGAAATTCTAATTAAATTAGAAGACACTTTTTAGTCATTTCACAAGTTTTTACCAATCATACAATAACAAATTATATTTTAATATTTAAAAAATATATTTTTTAATTTAAAAAAATTAAACTAATATATAAATTTACTAAACTTTAGATAAACTTAAGAAAAAGTTTACAAATTAATTAAAGTGAAATGAATTTGACTTCTAACCGATTACTATACACAAAATATGTTTTAATTTAAAAAAATCAAATTAATATATAAATTTACTAAACTTTCGATAAACTTCAGAAAATTTTTACAAATTACTTAGGGTCAAATGAATTTGACTTCTAACAGATTACTATATACAAAATATTTTTTAATTTAAAAAAATCAAATTAATATATAAATTTACTAAACTTTCGATAAACTTCAGAAAAATTTTACAAATTACTTAGCGTCAAATAAATTTGACTTCTAATGGATTACTGTATGCCTTGCCTTCTTTAATTTACTGCACTGAAACAATTAATTAAAAGAAATCCGGTTATTTTGGATTAAACCTCTAAATAGTGAGTAGAGATGTAATGGACATTACGTATTATTCATAATCATTACAAAAGTGATAACAAGTAGTGAGATCTATAACCCTTGTTTATTTATTAGCTAACCCATTCATTATGGAAATAAAATCTGAATTCGTAAGCATTCACTCGCAACCAATCGGACCTTGGAAAGTGCTAACCAAAATAAAGACAAGTAAAGTGTCTTCAAATCCACATAAATCCTCTGTATGCCAGATTGCTTACATCAGCAACGCTGAGGCAGAGTTTGCAAAGCTGACGCCACCCATTAGTTGGCCAATCAAACATAAAATAAAATAATTAATTTAAAAAACAAATTTAATTTTTAAATATTACAATATTGTTAGACATTAGATTTCCAAAAATATTTAACTTATGTACGGAGAGATTAATCCAATATGACGATTCATATATTTCCATGACATAAAAATTATGAGTTTGTGTGTGGAGTCGTGGAAGAGGGCGTAGTTTCCGAATCCAAAAAGTTAAGTGGGTATAACTTTGTTTACTGTATGGATACTTACTAGCGATTAGAATTTGTTTCCTTGAAAAGAAATCTTAACCTCTGTTTGTAAACAACATCTGGGCCTAGGGTGCAACCCTAGATATGAATAGTTGATGGGTTAAACCAATATAGTGTATCCCTTGGTTCCATTCTTAAATATACTTTAAAAATATGCATATCAATGTAAGTAATTTGTACACTTAGAATAAGTTAAGAATGACACAACCTTTACTTTAGCCTTTCCTATGAGTTTTGGAGGAAATTAAAAATTGCTACTTGTAAGTGTAATATTATGAGAGCACTATGAGGATAATGCTTAAATTCACAAAAAATATTAAATAATTTTACAAGATAAGGAATCTTATGTATGTAAAAGAATGTGGAGTTAATATGTTGTAAATAAGAGGGATAATTTCTTGAAATGATTTCTTTGCTCTAATGGATTTCGTTTAGCTCGAGGAGTTTTTAGGCGGGAAAACATACGCCGTATAAAATCTAATGTTTGGTCAAAAATTTGAAGTCAAGCTTTCAGTCACCCAAGTATATATGAATCAGATAAATAATTTCTCACTCGTTAAGTTATTAATGTATTACATTTTTTTCAAGGACCTACTTATAAAATATGTTCATTTATATAAAATTGTAGACTATATGGTGAGTTTCTTATAATTTCAATAATGGTAGAATTATGAATAAGATTAAAGTTTAAATTGTATATCAGATAGTCTATAACTTGTTTTCAAGTCAAATGCATATTTGAGGGAATCGATTTGGCACTGATCACGTAAAGTGAAAAATCTTATTGTATTGATCTTTTCTTTTTTTTCTTGAGTATCAATAATTTTACCACATGTATGTTGTCATCATTCTTATAAGTGAATATGCAATCTTTGATGTTAAAAAAGAATATTGTTATTTCTATGTTAAGTATTGATAAAAGAAAAGGTTAAATTAATCTATAAACCTCTTAAAATAGTAAAGAGTCTTTTATATTGTAATCCTTTTATTGTAGATGTATGAAAGTGGTACCTTTAAAGGGTGCTCATCTAGAGTTTTTATATGTTATATGTTATGGAGAATTATAAGATTACCATATTTAGACTATTGAGCAAATTATTTTAGTTGTAATAGTAGATGTTATATAATTTTGCTTTCATAACAAATAAAAATAAACTTATATGTTACGTGCTTAATTTGATGTTCAAGAGTTCATTGATGTTACAATTAGGTAAGTTATGTCAAAAGATTTTGTGGCTTTGAATAAGAGATGTTATGGTCAAATGTTAAGTATCGGTTGAATGTTATTTAAGAATTCTTCCTATGTTATGATATGACCTTAAAGAGGAAGAGACTTAAACCATTCTATAGATAAGCTATTAGAGTATTTTCTATATGTCTACCTACATCTAGGAACTAAGAGATGGTCTCTATTAATGATTTGGTCATATATCCATTGGGACTAATAGTATTGTAAGTTTACTTAAAGTAAATGCAAAAACATTGACCCCATTTTCTTATAATTACATTGAGAAATTCAAGTACATTACACTAGTAGAAGAGTAATGAGGAAGATTGGACTAACCATAAAATACAATATGAACCATACAAAAATCCTTTGAGAAGCATAAAATTTAGTAAACAAAACAAGCAACATGTCAAAAAAACCTGACAACGCATAAAGGAAAAGGAACGATAAAGGAAGTGAGATTGTAGGTTTCTCCACCCATGGTCTGTCCCAAAAACGAACATAACCACAAGTAGGAACAAAATGGTAGTGGTTATAAGAAAGGTCATGGCCCTCGACACACCCAAAAATCTGACTATGAATGAAGTCCCATCCCCAAGCATCATGCCCTGAATACCCATAGAAAGGTTATTTCCTCATCGTTGATCATGCGCTTTGCAATCCCCATTTTCTTGGGGAAACTTTGGATTTGAGGTAATAGGATTCCAAACTCTCATAGATGAAATTGGATCACTATAAGACCTTATAGAAAATATCAACTACCCTTCCCATGTGGGAATTAAGCAACTTGCAAAACAAGACTCCGCTCATAAAATATGGATGAATGTAATGCCAAATTCAATTTTTGTGATTCATAGAGGGAAAAAGATACCCTAGAAACTACCATTTATAGAAATCGGAATGAATGGGAGTTGATTTTAACGAAAATACTCACCTTCTTTGGACATAAGTTGTTTCCCTATCCTAAAACACTCAAAGCTAGAACAAAAGAGTCACGAAAACTAATAGCACTTTCCCTAAGATCAAATAGATTTATGGAATGAACTCTTTTACCTGTCACAACCTCTAATAGGTTGTCCCTTGAAGTGTTTTATCTCTACATATTAACCTGCAAAAAAGACAAAACAAATCATACACAAGATTAAAGTACCAAGTTCAATCTATGATCCTATGTTGATGACTGAGTTCAACAATGAAAGTAGTGATTCATACATAATATCATTCATGGGAAAGGAACTTTTATTGCATAAATGAAATAGAGAGAGAAATTAAAACGAAAAATACTCAGTGTTGAGAAGTCTCTTCTCATGTAAACCTTTCCTCTAAAGCTTCAAACATGTCCACCTAATGTTCACTCTCCTTGGCTAGATTTGGCCAGAGTTTTGATGTTGTAACATGTTCTTCCTCCCTTTACCCATGGGGTGTAAGCCAATATTTATAGCTATGGGAAGATACGGATCTCATGGGTGAGGTGGAAGGGAGATCCTATAAGGATGGATCTCCAGCCCAAGTGGTCCAGAAGTCTAGGGATGAGGATGCCACGAAGTCAAGATTTAAGAAGCCTCTTGAATCTTATTTTTTTACCTTTAGAACTCGATCACCGCTCTTTGTCCACTGAGATAGAGCGTTACCCAAGGATAATCGCTCATTGTATGAAGGTAAGTGGCAGTGGCACCACTTATTTTCCAAGGTAAAAGGGATTTACGCATAGGGTTAACGCACATTGCCATAAGGAAAGTGCGGTGGTGGCCAAAGGTATGAAATCATTGATCCTAGCCCATTTCAAACTTCACAACTTGAGTATTTGAAGAAAATTATGATGTTTGATTCTCATTGGATGAAGATGATGAGAAATGTGTGTAACTGAATGCCCCCTAAAGCATGAGGGTAGAGGGTTAGGATAGGCGAAGAATTTGTATGAACAAGTTATCAGTTCGAGGTAAGTGTTCACTGATCGAAGATCTTCAACAACCCAACTAAATCTGCAGTACATCAGCCATTTGATTCATATAAATATGACTCTCATCATGGATGCGAACCAATACAAAGTAGATCCATGTAAAGTACCAATAATCATGGCTACTAAAGTAAAATGTAGATCCATGTGAAGAAGACTCAAACTTGGACATAGCTACTAGATATACAATGTAGACATATGCCATACAAACGCAAATTTGAGCACAACCATGACCATACAAATGTGGATCCATGCTATGATTCATATAAATACTCCATCAAAACCTAGGGAAAGAAATGATCGCTTAACAGATACCCGGGTTCTTCATCTCGTCTTCAACAAAGTACGATTATATCCATGTGATTACAATGTTTTGATGTCTAACACAGTAGAAACCACTTGATTATTGTTCAATGATGAGAACTGTTAACAAGTTCGAGGGAGATCACCATTGATGTCGATGATTCCTAAGGTACCCTAGTTCATTCCTCCGAATGTGAATAGATGTTTTGATGTTGAACACTCGATTTAATATTTCGATCAAAGGTCAATGATGTAAACCTATTTTTGAGAGCGAGAAAATCTTATGATTGATGTATATAGATCTCAAGGTACTACTTTGTTTCTAAGATTAATTCCTAGCTAATGAGCTGAAGTCGAAAGGAATAGTCTTATCGAAGGAGGAGGCCCATGATGAATCCCACATCAACGACATGAAACACGAAACAAAGTTTTGGGATTTGAGTATGAAGTAACCATATGATTAACTCAATGGTAACTGACACAAAGGTAATTTTTAATGAAGATGAAAAATCTCAACACAAATTTCCTTTAAACATAGGGCCACACGACCAAAGTCTTGGCATTATTGACTTAATAAGGTGGACACCAAGACATAATGCGACGATGGACAATGCATTCTTTGAAAGACTCAAAGGAGTGACATGACTCTAAAGTGGATCAACTCGAAAGCAAGATGAATACCCAATTAACTGAATGAAATGCAGATAAGTGCCATGTTCAAAGGTGACTAAAAACTATCATTGTTGCAAATGAAACATAGTTCCCTTCCCTTACTTTCCTCATCATGATTGATGAGTGCCTTTTTTTTTTTACGAGTTCAAAGAGGGTAACAAACACTCGTTGTATCTTATCATGTGATAAGTCCATTCTCACATTTTTCATGAACCTGAGAAAGGAGGGGTTCGTTCCCAAAAGAGGGTCTCTTAGTGTTTAGTTTAACGAGTCCATTGAAAGAAAGCTCGATATCATTCAAAAACAGTGCTCAAGAGCTTTTTCCGTATTGTGCACGAACCAAAAAGTAAAAAATAAAGTCATTCATAACCAAAAAATTAACTTCTCCATGCCCTCCAAACCTCAAAACGACTATTAGACTCTAAAAATATTAAAAACTAGGATTTATGGAGCTATTTAAGGGTAAATATTTAATAAAATAATTAAAATAATAAAATAAAACCCAAACAATATTGAATAAAAGCTATTAAATAGTAAAAAATACTTATCATTTGTATTTTCACTATTTGGAGATCAATTTGAACCATTTTGTGTGCATATTTCAAGTGTACATTGTGGAGCCCAGAGGTGACCATTTCCAGAACCGTCAGATTTAGGTAGTTCCTAAGACCTTTCACCATCTTTTCATGGTTTCCATTTTTAAATTCATGCATGTTTTAGGTTTTTTTTGGCATTTTCCAAAGAGGAAATTGTTTTTCCAGGGTACCGCTTTTTTCCCTTTCGGGAAAATAGGTGCTCAAGTGACACCGCATTTTTTCATACAGAAAAAATAGGTGGCACCGCTCTGTCCTAACACAGGAAAGGAGATGCTACAAAGTGCCCTAGAATGCTTGAATTTCAAGCCAAAATGAAGAAATATGAAGTGATTTTAATGGTTGCATATGTGTTTTAACACTTCATTTTAATGTTTTGGCAGTTTTTTTTAGCAAAAATGATGGTTTGGAAAGAGAGTGAGCATGACCTCGATGATATTAGAGGTGGAAATGATATTGGGACTTTGGCTGCTCTTCAAGGATGTGGGCTATTGAAATTCTTCAATGTGCCTAGTATGAGGTCACAGGTGAGGTTGCTAGACTACATTCTCAGGATGTGGAATCC
Organism: Pseudotsuga menziesii; assembly: GCA_001517045.1. NCBI lineage: Eukaryota > Viridiplantae > Streptophyta > Pinopsida > Pinales > Pinaceae > Pseudotsuga > Pseudotsuga menziesii. The sequence continues at coordinate 28,237 of LPNX011228274.1, read as the reverse complement.
TGAGCAACAGTATTTCGAGGTAGAATCCTACATTCTGACTGTGGAAGTAGAGGATATTTAATTCCTTACAGGTTTTTCTAGGTGGAGAGCACATATCTCATTGACCAGTCCTTGAGGTGGGGGCATTGCCACACGGGGTCTCATAGACAGAGACTGCTTTCCAGGCACACAGATGTGTGAAAAGAGGATACCCATCAAGGATGTTATGGATTTACCTCTTTGGATAGTATTGTTCACTATGCAACATATCTCGGGGAGCCAAGGGTCTCACCAAGCCTCACGTGCTCATATGTTGTATGCCTTGGAGGCAATGGAACCTACGGTCTTCAATTGGGTGGAATCCCTACTAGTTACTTTCAAGGAGAAGCTGACCAAGTGTCAGTGAGGAGAATTGAAACAATTTGGTTATGCACAATCCTAGTGTCATTCTTCTTTGAGAGAGTACCACACTTGAGGCCACAAGTGGCCTTCACTGAGTTGAGGGAACGAGATCCTCGTTTGTTGAGATGGGTGGAGGTTATGGCCCATCATGGTGGCAGAGGCTCCAAAGTCAAGTATGGGGCCGCATTTTTTCGATGGCTAAATGATTAGCTCCTCATGATTGAGGACTATGCATACGTCGGTACTGAATTTAGGGGAGATACAGACTTGCCTCTACCAGTGGATGATTAGTGGGGTGATATTGGTGAGTAAAAGAACTAATATTTTCATGTTTTATTATTTTTATGTATGGTGATAAGACCTTCTTTTATCATGGAGATGTGGGATTAGCACGACCTGGGGGTTCATCTCCCATAGATAGGCGACCAGGGGCCCACTTTGTGCGTCGAGGAGACGATGAGATGACAGAGCTAGAAGAGAACCTCAACCAATTTGCATTAGATATCTCAGACACATCAGTGGATGACCTCCCTATGAGGTGTAAAATGCATACCACATGAGTATCAGGCCACTTTGGACGCTTGCTATGCAGAGTGGCAAGAGCCATCATGTGATACCATGAGAACCACTAGGGTACCACATGATGTGTTCACTGAAAGCTACCTAGCTTCAGTATTTTTTGTTATTTTGTAGTCTTGAAAGCCAGAGTGCTTCATTCGGGGTCTCGAGACCATATTTTTGTAAAACACCTTTTATATATATATGCACAGACTTGTCTATTGGCGGTCTACTTGTTTTTAATAATGGAATGCTATTTACATGAGTTTTATGTCCTTTATTGATTATTTACAATGTGCCATGTCATTTTTACTTATCAATATCATAAATGAGTAATGTACCAATCTAATACATAATTGGAAAGCGAATCTGCAACTGTGTTACAAGATCTAGGGATATGTTGATAAGTAATGGATTCAAGCGACCTTTCCAACAAATGTACTCTTCTAAAAATTCAAGTAGTACTGGGTTTCAAATGGCATAAACATGGGTCAAATGAGAAACCCCTAGCTGAGAGTCCATAAAGACTACCAAATAATCGATGCCATGAGATGCAACTTTAGTTATAAATCCTATCACTGTGTGATACTTGACAATATTATTGGTGGTGGAACCTACACAATCTGTTCTAGAACTAACTAGGTCATGATCTTGGTAATATAATTCCCACAAGGCTAAAGCAAGATTCAGGATGTGATGGCAAGCACCATCAGGAAAACCATAGAAGGCCATATAATCTGTAGAATCAAAACATGGGATAAACAACATTGGACAAGAACTCAAAACCATATTTAAAATAACAAAACCACACTAAAAAGTAAAAAATGTACATATATACAAGGCACTAATGCAAAAGATATCTCAAGCAAAATACCTTTTCAGGTACAATCCATTGTGAGGTTTCCCTAAAGGTATCCCATCATAGTCAACAAGCTCATAGGCCCCTTTTTCTAAGACTTTACTTACGATATAAGGACCATACCGCATTGATTCTAGCTTCCCATTCCCAAGTTTATCATGTTTCTGATCATAGGTCAAAACCATCTCTCCTTCATTGAAAACACGAGGTGGAACTGATTTATCATATTGAGCCTTGATCTATTTTTTGTGCGACTCATTCACTAAGGTGACATTTCTTTGAGTCTCGTCAAGGTTTGTAAGATAAAAAAAATGTTCTTCTTCGGTAGAAGTATTGGGTAGAAGCTAAACAACAAGCTTGAGTGACGAAATGTTACACTCAATAGGTAGGATAGCTTCCAGTCCGTAAACTAATTGAAAAGGCATAAAACCGGTCGTTGTTTTAACTAAAGTTTTGTAAGCCCAAATTGCAGAAAATAAAGTTAAATGCCAGTTGGATTTATGATCTCCAACCATCCAACGAAGCATAGTCTTTAGGGCCTTGTTAATGGCTTCAACTTGTCCATTAGCTTGTGGATATTAAGGGGTTGATTTTTCGTAATGAAAACCCAACTTGGAACTTAGCTTGGCAATCATCTGATTATGAAAATAGGATCTATGATTAGTTACTATGGCCTGTGGAACTCCAAACCTAGCTATGAAACGATTAAATAAGAAGAGGGAGGAAGTCTTACCATCCTCTGCATATGTAGGCATTGCCTCATCCCATTTCATGAAATAATCCATGACTACAATAATGTAACCATGCCCCCCTGATGAGGTAGGATTACAATGCATAAAGTCAACCCCCCAATTCGAAAAAAGGGACAATGACAATGACGGGGTGTAATGCAGCAGGGTGGGTGCGCTTTTTAGGATAGAAAAGATGACAGAGTGGGAATTTTTTAATTGCTTCATGGAAATATTTAAAGATCGAGGGCCAAAAGTACCCAGCACGAAGAATTTTATGAGTTGTATCCATCCCATAAATATGACCTCCATATTCTCCAGAGTGGCAATCATTCGGGACTTGTTCATCCACTTCATGAGTGAGACATCTTCGGAGTTTTAAATTAATACCATGCTGGTATAGGGTATCATTTAGAATGCAATAATACTTAGCATGGTGGCGAATGAGTCAGGGATTATCACGGGATAGATTGGGATAAAATATTTTTGTTTGGAGATATATGATAAAATATCCATAGCATGGATTGTTCATGCTTATCAGGAACAAGAATTCACGCGAAAATTAATCATTGGGCTCAGTTTCCATCAGAGCACGGGGAAGGTCACACATCAACTCCGTGAAGACCAGGGACTTATTGGAAGTGGTATTAGCGAATTCAAGATCAAATTCTTGTATGATAGCAATCCAACAAGAATATTTGCACCCTATTACTTGATGGGTAAGAATATAGTACATAGGGTTTTGATCTACAAGAACAATAGTGGTGTGAAGTAAGATGTAGTGATGGAAATGTTGCACAATGATGACTGTAGCAAAAACTAGCTACTACACATGTGAGTAGTGAGTTTCTGAGTCAAGAAGACTATTACTGAGATAGTAGATCACATGTTCTTGGTCGTTTATATCTTCCTGCACTAAAACCATACCAATGGTAGTAGTGGAGGCAGCAATGTTGAGCATAACATATTTTGAATAATTCAGGGGGTGCAACACAAGTGAGTGTGTTATAGCATGTTTAAAATTATCTAAATCTCTTTTAGCCTCATCATCCCAAATAAAGGGAGTGTTATTTTTCAAGAGACGCATATAGTCATGTGTTTTCTCTGCAAAATTGCATACGAAACAACGAAGAAATTTTTCCTTCCCTTGAAATATTTGGAGTTCAGTAATTTGTCAAAGGTGGTAAGGCCATGATGGCAGCAAATTTTAAGGGATCAATTCGAATCCAATCCTTGGAAACAACGAAACCAAGTAGGCGTCTAGTCTCAACATAAAAAGCACACTTGTGTGGATTCGTCCAAATATGGTAGTGTCGACATCAAAGGAAAATGTGTCTAACATTCCCTGAATGATATTCCCGCTGTTGTGAATGAGTGGGTAGGTCATCCAAATACGGTTCCACTATGTGTTTCATATCATTAAACGCATAAGACATGGAGCATTGGAATGTGGCTCAAACATTCTTCAAACCAAAAGGAAATTTGTGATAAGTGAAGGTTCCCCATAGACAAATGAATGTCGTTTTATGTCGGTCAGCGACAAATATCTCAATTTGATTGTAGCCAGAAAAACCATCCATAAAAGAAAAAATGACACTTTCGACAGAGTTATCGATGATCTGATCGATATGAGGGGTAGGAAAGTTGTCCTTTGGACAAGCTTTGTTCAAGTCCCGAAAATCGATACAAACCCTAATAGTTACTTGTTTCTTAGTGACAAGAACAATATTAGATACCCACTCAATTAAAGGCACGGGGTAGATAAAACCAGCTTTTAAATATTTTCAACCTCAATTTTAATGGTTGCATCTTTCCTTTAGTGGACTAGTGAATTTTTTGCCTAACAGGTTTAGCCATTGGGTAGGTTTTGATATCATGTATGACAATAGATGGATCAATCATGGGAATTTCTTCATAAGTCAGGAAAAAACATCATGGAATTCCTTAAAAAGAGCTCGGTATTCCTCAATCTTTGTTGTCAAATAATTTTTGCCTATGTGAACATGTTCAAAAACACTTGGCTCTATCGATATGTCGATGGGAATTGTTTTGGTTATGTTACATAAATTCCCTTCAGAATCAACACCTTGTAATAATACAGGCATTTGAGGATACTCGATGATATCGAAACTGATCAGAGAAACAAAATCTGAATCTACCGAATTGGAGTTAGGAAGAAATAAATATCGATGATGAGAGTCTTCGCATAGAGATTCATCCATAGTCATAACCTCCATAATAGAATCATTTGATGGAAAAGTCCGTGAGATATAATCGAAAGTTGGAGAGGGGAATCTAGCCAATAGGGAAGATGGTAAGGATCTAATGCTACCAAATGATTATCATCTATGTAAGAATCGGAAACAGATTGAATGGAATCATACAGGGATTTGTGTGGACTAAAATAAGGTGATTCAACAATCTCTTTCCCTTTAGACATGCCCTTGGTCATGGATGATATCATGTTTACCATGGTACTTTCCGTATTAGAAGGGGCAGTATTGGATAGAAAAACTCCCATGAGTGAAGAATATTTCAAAATTCCAACCCCTACAAACTGATAGGGAGGAGGTGACTTCCCTAAAATTGGAACATTATTTGTCATGGAAGCAATAATATCAGGTGAACAGTAGTTGAGTTGATCAATGGTCACAAATTTTCCTTGATGTGGGAATTGCAGTGTGCAGAAAAACTGACAATGCAACAGCCTTCATAGCATAGAACCAATTCCTTCCTAATAACAAATTGTAATCTAAAAGATTATTAAACACTTCTACCTGGATAGAAACGTTTTCCCCCCCAGCTCGATCGACAATGTCGTTGCATACCACGAGGTTGAAAACCTCGTTCGTCGAAATATTTTAAAGTGGTTGGTGACTTACTAAGCTCAGGAGAACCAATGGCTCCCCAAAAAGACATCTATAAGACTGAGGTGGAAGCTCCTCCGTATAATACAGTCCGATGGACCTTCCTACCCACTACTCTAGTAGCAATTTGAAAGGCGATTTGATGGGATAGCCTCGATTTATAATTCTCCACATTAAAAGTGATCATGGTAGAATTCTCAAGATCGAAGGACCCTAGGGATGACAACAAATTCTTTCGATGTGCATCACAACTTTGCAGTACCCACTATGTGGACATAGTACAATGTGCTTGGGATAAATCTTCAACAACATTGTAACATTGAGCAGCTTGAGCACTAGGATTGAAAACGTTTTTATGGATTGTACTCTTAGGAGGACCCAAGATGGTTTCAAATCTAGGTTTCTCAATAGTGAGAGTACCATTAGAAGGAGGTGGAGGAGAAGGGTTGATGGGAGGAGTCTTCTTGGGAGAAGCACCCTTATCTTTATTCTCGGGTGTTTTATCATCTGTCTAACTTATAGTAGTCAACACAACTATCTCGAAGGACATCATTTGAATGTCTTCAGTAGAGGATAAAGGACCATGCAAATACGTATGGTCGATCAATTGCTTCTAGGATGGAAAGGGGTCAGTTAACACTGCTGGTGTGGGGTTACTTTTCAAAAATTTATTGATCTCTTCATGACGAGGAAACTCCTTCATGAAGTGGTCATATCCACATAACAAACAGGGATACTTAGCCTTCATTTTAGGTTTGGTATCATTCTATGGAGTCATTGTTTCGGTGATCTCCTATTGCATTCTCGGTTTCTTATTTTTACCGTTTCCTTTCTTTTTATTGCTAGGTGTTTGCAAAGAATGAATGGCATTCACCTGAGCAAAAACTGTAGGAGTAGAATAAGTACTGGTTTTAAGCATTATGTGGTTTAGAAGGCTTGGTTGTGGATGAAGGTTGGATTGTACCAACAACACCATCTACAATAGTCTCTACAGGTGGCTTGGCAGGGTCAGGGCTGGGACGAGGAGCATTAGGAATTAAATCATATAAAGTTCCAGACTGAGAATAGACTAAGTCCAAATATTGAGCCCGGCTAATATCCTTCTCTTCTGTAACAACATCACCCATATCTAGATCCCAGAAAATAGGAGGAAACTAGGATTGTATGAACCAGTTAGCCAAAAGTTGATCTTGAATGGGATCCTTGATTAGCCTCCAGTGCCTCCTCCACTCATGGATATGATCTGATATGTGAGTAGAGGTATTTTTCCGAAGATAGGTCAAAAGGTCTGTACCAGTTTCATACAGGATAGGTAACTAGAAATGAGTAAGAAGCACAATTTCCAACTAATTGAAATACACAAACGAATGTTGTGGAAGTTGGATATACCATTTTGCGGTTGTGACGGTCAATGTTCTTTGGGAGAGTCTCAATGAGCTAAAATCATCCATTAGGGAGTTGGATGAAAAACACAAATGGAAAGTCATCACGTGATTTTTGGGATCTTCTCTTTGTTTTCCATCAAACTTTGGAATGTTTGACGAAATTTTAACAGGAATGGTAGGCCAAAATGACTCATGTTGAATGGGATCATTTACTAACGTGGAAAATTCAAGCATATCCAATGTATGAAAGTTGTCGGTTGGGTTGTGGGTAATTATAATACTAATAAGGTAAGTCCTCCCTTTTAGGACAAAAAGTCTGTTGAGGTTGACCGTAAAACCCAACAAATTGTTGATAGTTAGGAGCATTATGACCCATAAATGGTGGTTGCACCTAGTTAAGTTTGGCTTCAGGTACATAAGTAGGTTGATCCCACTGATTGGTACTCCTCCAGGATAAGGGACATATAAGGGATTATTGTACTGTTTTCCACTAAGGTATTGATTACCAATGTTAGGCTATGGAGGAGGGACCCAAGCTGATGTAGGAGGCTACGAAGCAGGAGAAATAGGACTAAGAATAACATGACCACTAGGTTCAATAGCTGGAGGGGTAGGATGTGAAATATTATGTAAGACATGTACATAATATCCTTTAGTTTTTTGGGACGTGGGAGGGACAAATTGACTCCCAACATTAAGCAAATATATGGGAGGCATAGAAGTTCCTCCCATATGAGAATTTGACAAAGGATTATGTACTGACTGTGGCAGGAGCGGTAAGTCTAGGCACCGTAGGTGCAAATGGAGCATTATCTAGAATAACACCAGAAGGAATATTGAATGACCTACCTAAAATATCACTAGGTAGAAGATAGGGAAATGGTCTTCTAAAGTTTGGGGTCGACTCCTTAGGTGACACATTCACGACACTAGTAGTACCAAACTGAGACATAGCTTTACCAAGGGTAGTTTCCCAAAATGGAGCATTAGGTCCAAATATAAGAGCTACCATTTCATCAGGCTGAAATTGATTAAGCCCATCTCCAGAAGGAGTTGGGAAGACAAAATATCCATTCTGAGAGGAGGGTTGCTCCGCTAATGGTGGGACTCATAAATCCGTTATGGGAGCATTGGAAAGAGGAGATTCAACTCCTTCCTCTTCAACTGGAACTCCTTCCAGTTCATGCATAGAAGCGCTACCTTCCTCATAATTCGCCTCCATGTCTCTTTCCATATGAGGTTGAGTAGGAGGATTTAAAGGATTTTTCAGTGATAAACCCTTGTAATCGATGGGACCTCCTCCATGGGAAATCAAACAGTTTGTATAAGCCAAACTGATCTCAAAAGAAAAATATTTATCTAACCGGGAAATTAAATGCTAATAAAGCTAAAGAAACAATAAGAACTTGCGATAGGAGTGGTAAAAAATTCAGAATCCTCATAGGATTGTCAAACCACCACAACTCGCTATATATCGTAGGGTACAACAGTAGAGCACAATAAGGAGGATTGGGACCATACCCTTGCCTAAATACTTGACTAACTAGACGGTATGCATTAGTAATCTCTCCGAGTGTTGTTCTCAGTGTATTGCGGTGATAGGATGGTTAAAGGGCTATGCTTAGATGGTCTCATGATCCCTAAAAGTGTCTCCCGATATACGCAAGGTACGTGTGATCTCCACTCCATAGTAGTGTTGTCTAATGCATAACCATTCGAAAGGGGCCTTTTGATATACCACTGAATACATGAAGCATCTTTCTATATACCTCAAGGGTATGTGAAAGGCTATTCTATATACCAGTAATACATGGAAGAACTACACGATCCTGGGGATGCAGTGCAAGAAAATAATGACAGCTCCTACGTTTAAAGACGTTGGAACACGTCTCTAACCTATCACACATTTCTATATATTTTAACCCAAGACTAACGCTTGGTTTTATCTTTTGTGATTAAGTGAATGCATGAGGTGAGTACCGAAAAGTAAAACCATGCAAAATGATTATGCAAATATTTTTCTTTCACTTTCCGCAAAATGCACTACTTAAGGGGAAGACATAGGTTTGGTTCCTACTTATCCAAAATGAATAAATCCCAAGAAAACAAATACGGAAATATTTTTTTTAAACCTATTGCAAGCACATCATGACTTCAAAAGCAAAAATTTTGAAAAGGAAAATGACACGATTTCTTTTTGAAAGAAATACTATGATGACTACTCAAAACACCATATTTTTCAAACTTCTCCAAAACGAAAATAAGATGCAAACAACACACTTTGTTTTTTTAGAGTAATAATAATTAAGAATCAAACCAAATGTAAACACTTGAAAGTCTGTGAGATCAATCAAGTCTCTACCAAATCACACCTAATCTTGACCTAGACCTTTTCTCTCAACTTTTCAAAATAAAAAAATGAAAACAATCTTAAATTGAACTATGAAGAAACTAAAAGTAACTCTATTTTCTTTCAAGTTGACTAAACAATGTTAAGATATCTGAATACACACTTTCTTTTCAAGGTTATTCTTCAACCAAAGATAAAAAAGACAAGAAGCTCAAAAGACAATCCAAGTAGTTCTTGAAGGTGTAACTTAATCAAACCTAACACAATTTCCATATTTCGATTTACAGATGAAACTATCAGATACAAGCCAGAACAACTTCAGAAAACCAAAATACAAATTCCAAATTTTAAAATGACACTGGGATTAAAAGCCCTACTTGGAACCATTGTTTTAAAGAAGAGTACAGTGTTACTGATCTAGCACCACCATTTTCCAACATGAACATAGCAGTGGAAACACTCTCTGTCCACTAGATTAATGCAGCGAAACCACTTATTTCCTTTAATTAAGGTGTGGTGGCCGCTCTTACTAAACTTCCTGCGTGCAGTGGCGCTTGTAGATTTTAAAACAAGACAAAGAGAGAAAAAAGAAGATGTTAATGTTCAATTACTCAAATCAAATAACAATTATAACCAAGGAAATAATGCATATAAGGTATATCAGGACAGATCTAAGTAGATCTAGTCAATTTCAAATCAAACCTAGCTAAATAACTAGTAGATCTGATCAATTAATAAATTGAAGTTCAAAGCAAGGAAAGAACCAAGAATAACCATAAGTTCGAATACTCTCCCTAGTATGGTCACCAATTTTGTTAACGAAAATACTCACCTTCTGTGGACAAAAGTTGTTTCCTTAGCCTAAAACACTCAAATCGAGAACATAGGAGTCACAACAACTAAAAGCACTTCCCCTAAGATCAAATAGATTTTTGGAATGAACTCTTTTACTTGTCATATCCTGTAATAGGTTGTCCCTTGAAGTGTTTTATCTCTACAGATTAACCTGTAAAAAAGACACAACAAAGCATACACAAGATTAAAGTACCAAGTTCAATCTATGATCATGTGCTAATGACTAAGGAGTTCAACAATGAAAGTAGTGATTCATACACAATATCATTCATGGGAAAGGAACCTTTATTGCATAAATGAAATAGAGAGATAAATTACAACCAAAAGCCTTAGTGTTGAGAAGTCTGTTCTCAAATAAACCTTTCCTCCAAAGATTTAAACTTTTTCACCTAATGTTCACTCTCCGTGGCTATATTTATCCATAGTTTTGATGTTGTGACATGTTCTTCCTCCCTTTACACATGGGGGGTAAGCCAATATTTATAGCCATGGGAAAATAGGAATCTCATGGGTGAGGTGGAAGGGAGATCCTATAAGGATGGATGTTGGCAGGGAGTTTTGAGGATAATTAGTTGTGCGGCAGTAAGGATGTTGTGCAAGGTCGAAGATGTCGTGCAAGGCGGATTGGTCATATTTTGAGGATTTTGGTCACATTTTGTACATTTTGACTATATTTTGTATATTGTGGTCATTATTTCGTAGTTTTTTGTCCAATTAGTTAGGAAGTTGATCTAAGTGGACCACTGATGTAAAGGAACAAGCCTATAAGTAGATCTAGGATTGTATATGTAAAATAATCCTTGGATCACCGAGAGAATATTTGTTTATCTTAGAGAGCGCATATATGATCTGTTTGTGATGCAAGATCTGAATTGTGGAACTATGCTTTGATGTGAAGTTAATATGACATGACAAATATTTGATCGAAACGTTATGTCTTTTACTTGTTTCTGATTTTCTGCTTTCTACGATGTGATGTGAATATGGATATTACAATATGGTGTTTCTTCTTGAATGATGTAGTGCTTTCATGTGTTGAATAATGTTATATTGATAGATATGTTTATGCATCAATACTTATGTTGTGATCTAAATATGTTGATGTGATTTGATGACTGAATCTATGAGTGTATGAACCAATGCTTGGATCTGCTAAGTAATGTTGCGATATTTTACAGCAGATGCACGATCTTCATTCTTACTGTGGAAACTTGGTTCCAACAGTTCTCCCTCGAACATCTCGGGTGAGACCTCATTTTCTCTGTAGGTGTTGCAGAACAGGGTAAAACATGTCTGGGCCGGTACTAAGGGAGACTGATGTGTTAAGGGTGTTGACAGATAGTGAACCCTTGTCGATGGATCTGTGTCAAAAAATGGTTCCGTTGCCGGGACCTTAGTGCATAGAGAAGGACATGTTGTGGTATCCAACGAGACTGGATATTCAAGATTGGTTTGACCAAAAATCTCAATTTGTGGGAGAGGAGAATCAAAAACATGGATTGGTGACAAAACAATGGCTTAGAAGGTATCTAGATTCTAATATACACGAATACTTTTTCTCTGAGTTTTTGATCATCTTGTATGGGTGGCTGGCGCAGTTGACCTATTGCAAGACAAATTTCCAAGGAGGTGAAACAACTTGCTGGACCCCATAGTTGTTCCAACAAATACAGGAGATAAATAACAGAGCGTCAAGGGTTGTCGAGGTTTGGCTTGACAACATCTTGGAAGGCTACATCATTGAGTTCGTAGTCGACAGAGTCAAGTATTATGGCGACGTAGAAATGGATTTCTTTAAAGGACCAAGAGGTAGGTTTCTGTTATCGTTGCAACTTTCAATTAATATGCTCATCTATGAAAAAGGAATATTGAAGATGAACTCCGATGAGTAGAGCCCTAGTCTGCGGAGGTTGTGGGTACTGTGGAGATAGGGGGTGAATAGAATGATACGGGGTAGATGGATGGGAGTTACGCCGAGACTGTGTGTGAGGGAAGATGGGGAAGGAAGTGGTCTTCTGCAAAGTGGAGTAAGGTTTCGACAAGAGAAGAGGCAGATAGGAGAGAGTCCTGTTGCGACTGAAACAAGAGGCTACGAGAGAAGATCACAAGGGAAGAACTGAACATACAGCGATGAAGCCTAATGACCAGGATATGCCTAATTTCGAAGAAATATCGACCCCCATCAACAACATACCCACACCTCCGTGCACTGCACTGCACTTAGGAATAAATATGAGCTCGACATCGACTTTTTCGACGTGTTAACAACACTCTAATAATAGTGGATCAGCAATTGTAGGAAGAAATCCCAGGATGGTGGGCGATGGTGTAAAGTTACCTCTGTTTCATGGGAATGGGACCAAGGATCCCGAACAATATTGGTTTTTGTCTGAATCATTTTGGACTGTAAAGAAATCTTAGGAGGATGATGTTAAGAAGGTTCAGTTGGTGAAAACCCTTAGGGTTCGCGCACTAGACTGGAACATGATATTTGTGCAAGGTCCCCCTAGGACTTCAGCGAAGACATTGGCTGAGATAAAAAAGGGATTGATTGAAGAGTTTAGAAATCCAAAATATGAGGCACAATACATCACAGAGTTAAAATAGATCAAGCAATATCCAAATGAGACCTTTTGGGATTTTGATAAGTGATTCAAGATGTTGATGGCGAGAGTCAGATTTGACATGAGTGATGTACACCATAAGGAATGGTTCATCACAATGTTAATACCACATATCATGCTACCTTTGATGCAACAAAAGATCGTAACACAGAGCGAGGCTTTGGAGATTGCCATGAAGCTGGAAGCTTCACCTGTTGGTGACACGAGAGTTGGAATGAACCAAATTCAAACACAACTAGAAAATATGACAATCCAGTTGTAAGACATCAAGAAGGGAAGAGAGAATCGTGAAGAAATATGGTGTATGTGATGTCATGCAGAAGGACATCATAAGGATCAATGCCCATATTTCTAAAATTACTTGCTGTCGATAGCTCCAAATCCATTGATTCATGGTGGCATGCCATGGTGTTGCATCTGCCAAGTTCATGGGCATCGACATGAAGATTGTGTGTATGTGCAGAAGATGGTCATGAAATCAACAAATTTGTATTGCACGTTTTGTGGATCGTTTGGGAATGAAAAAAAGGATTGCACGAGCATATGATTTGTTGCAGGAAAGGATGGTGGATGTAATGTACTATTTTAAGGGTGAATACCATCGAGTGGTACAACCACAACAGCAACCATTGTAGATGGTACAACCACCACCACAGCCACAGTTTGTGCCACAGCCAGAAACGCAACTGTCGTTTGTGAAACAACCGTAGTACAACTAGATACAATTTTCTCCATAGCAGCCGCAGCATACTCATTCGTAGTATACTCAACCACAGCAGTATGTCCAGCAGCGAAATCCCCTGTCATAGCAGAAGTTCAACCAACCGTAGTATCAACAACAAGGAGGACTTCGTAGAGGATTCCGAGGAGGATGGGGTGGAGGTTTTAGTAGAGGAGGAGGATGAGGTCGTTGACCTGTGCAATGTTATAATTACGCAGTACTAGGACATTATCAGAGAGATTTCCCAAACTTACAAGAACAATGTATGTATTGTATCGTTCCAGATCACACTATTGAGAACTTCCCGCAATTGATCGTGAAGTGGAAAGAAAGGAACGTTCCACAGTTGCAAAACCAGAACCAAAACAAGAATCATAACCAAAATGCAAACCCAAACATGAACCAGCCAATGAAACTGCCACTGAATCTGAACCAAGGACCAACTGTTGCGATGATCTCAGCAGAACCCAGAGTTTAGGCTACTGATGTTGCCATCATTACTCGCGGAGGTGCGACAATAGGGGATGACAGCCCGATTCCACAATTCTGGTTTGCTGGAAAGAAGAATGTGCAATTTGACATTGACGCAAAGAGAGACAAATTATTTTAAGAATAAGACGCAATAACACTACTACATTTCGACCAAAAATCCGACGGCCATATCGTCGAATTTTCGACACTTCCCTGTCGCATGTACGACACTATGATTTTTTTTAAGCGTCAGTGGGATTTCGTCGGTTATCCGACATATTTCCAATCCGTCGGTTAAGCGACAGATTAGTTTACCGTCGGTTAAATATAAATCGTCGGTTAAGCGACGGTGGATAAATATTTTTTTTTAAAACTACACTTACAGGCCGTTGCTTACCAAAGAAAACCGTCACTTAACCATCGCTTAACCAAAGAAAACAATCGCTTAACCGTCGGTTAAGCGACGGTATTGAATTTTTTTAAAAAAAAAATCACCTACAGGCCGTCGCTTAACCGACGGCTATAAGTGTTTTTAAAAAAAAAATCACCTACAGGCCGTCACTTAACCAACGGCTAAAAGTGTTTAAAAAAAAATACAAATGGATTTATGGGGAGCTTTTGCAGATATGTGCCCTTTTCTAGGGTACATCATCATATCACTTTTTGACAAAAAAACACTGCAGATTTTTTTAAGTTGTGCTGGTATTTTCTACATCTACGGATGAAAAATAACTTTCTCCTCATCATAATGGGGCCAACTACCATATTTGCAATGATCAAATGATAGCCCTTCTTGGCTCTATGGATGTATTTGGAGAAACCCCTCCCTCACAGTTATGACCTAGTTTGCTAGAAAAAGGATGAAACACTTGGATTGGATGCTCTCTATGTGGAGTCGGGCCTTTTTTATCACACCAAGAATAACAAAAGTGCAAAACGGAGCTCTCCAGTCTCAAGATGGAAGACTTCAATAGTGTAGACTCTAGAATATATTGCAAGATTCAAGAAACTAAAAGTTGGTATTATTATATATGTTGGCAAGGAAAAATCAAATTTGAAATATTTGAGTATTGTTCTATATAATCTTTCTCCTACATTCAAAAATGTTGCTATCGTCTCTTACAGCATGTCTCTTTTTCTCAACCCTTGCTTCACCTACTTTATAGGTTGTGTTTTCTTACAATATGGTTTTTGTCTTAATGGACAAATAGAGATAAATATTGCAGTGTCTCAACAAACTATATTCACTAATTTAGGACAACAAATGCAATGTATAACCAACCCTGTTAGATGGAAGATGCAAAAGAATCATTTCTTGTAAACATCAAAGTAGAAAAATAAGATCTTAAATTGAGTCATCCAAAGTTCAAACACTGCATTCAGTAATTCTGTGTAGGAACTGAACTTCCAAAGGCTCCTTTCTAATATCAAACAAAGTGTGATTACTTGTCAATAGACCTAGTCAACAGAGATGCTTGTAAAACCAATTTAACAATGGCAGGACTGAAGAAAAAATTAAAGCAAGAACGTGCATATGCTTAACTGAGTTCTAAGAGCTGTGAACAAAAATACCTTTTCATATAATGTTGTAATACAAAAATAAGTCCTTAGGACAAACAAGTCCAAGGCTTAAATAATAGGGAATAAACCTTGGCACATGAATATAGTAATTAACCATGCTTTTGAATGGTACAAAAGTAGCCCTCATGGAGATATTGCTATTCTGTCATACACTTTAATTTCAGGCATGTTTTAGACCAAACCTTTCTAAGTAAATTTAAAAGTTCCTAGCCACTCATTAGTTGAACAAATTAAGATCAGACACCAAGTTTACTATTGTTGGTAATAATGACCTAATTTGTTTTGCTTGATGTCAAATTACTATACGATTCATTAATTTATTACTGGAAACTGTGTTATTTACATTCAATTACATGCAAGAAAAGAAAAGCAAGTGCATAAGGAATATCAACAGTTCAATTTAGATCATACAACCTAGACCTAGTGTTCATAACTCACAATATCTTGTTCAATTTGAAGCAGCTTATAGGATATATATGTATATAGCTTAATAAATGCAACAGCATCCTCCTCTGCAGTTCCTCCAATTTCTCCTATCAGAACAATACCTGAGAGAATGCCAGCCGCAGAACTTAATTCATTCCGTAAAAATGCTACCAGGACCACAATAGAATATTCTTGATGGAGATTAAAATCAAATGCAAATATAAGCCCAACATAAGGAGACTTAAAAGCAACCATGCCAGCTCTTGGCACTATGATTATGATTAAAAGCAACCATGCCAGTTCAAAAGATTTTTTGAGCTGTGAACATGATTTACACTTGAGAAAAGGATGTGTACCTTGTTGCCTATGTTGGAAGGACATGGTTTGTAGTATGTACCTTGATAAATGTTAACAATCTCTGCCAAGGAATCTTGAGAATTATCACTAACAAAAAAGGACCATATTTAGGTTTGTGGCTTTGTTTCTTGTCTTCTTAATTCACCATGCCAAAACATTGGAAAAGGGTGGTTTTTTCCAATGATCAATGTGCATTGGCCAGATTTCAACGGGGAGATTTTGTTTCTTTTGCAGCATCTGAAGTGCCACATGGAGCCTAGCCAAAACACACAATTCCAAATGCTAAAATCATGGCTCCATATTGAAAATATTCTCAAATAAGATTCATAATACAGAATGATATAATGACTTCTTGTAAACAAAAATTCAAAAGGGCCTTATGTTAAAAGCTTGTCAAATATTAGATAAGGTTGAAATCTTATTCACCAACCAAATCATTACCTCAGTTTCCTGAATGTGTGTATCTGTGCTACTACTGCATCCTGGTGAACCCCATGAGGAAGCTTTTGTTTTTGCACAGTCATATTTGCCACATTTAACTGCTTTCAAAACTCTGGGCACACAATTTCAGTTATGACATAAACCAGAAAATTAATAAAACAATCCATGAATTGCATCACCATCAAATCACAAAGAGCTTGACCTAATAGGATTTATAATAAACAAAATTAACATCCGAATATCATACTTGAGAATATCATGTGCTTTGCAGGCCATTCACTTTTAACAATGTCATCATGAATACACTCACGTTGCTGTAGAACTCTTAACTAAGCACATGCTGGGAATATGCTCACCATCGTGATAATATTGGGTGTTTTTCCTGCCAATTGCAGTGAAATTTATTTAACAACTCATTGACATGCCCATTCTGGGCACATACATCACAAAACACTTGACAGGTATCCTCAAGAAACCTTTCTTACCTTCACTATGCTCAGGTTTATGTGTGCCCTTCTAGCAAAGGTAAGTCACCTTCCCACATTTCACATGTCGATCAAGACACCTCCAACCAAAACTTAGATCCATTTTGAGTTATACAATTATGAATATATTTTTAGTGTTGCAGAGCTCTTATATCGGCAAATATTGAAATAAAACTCGACATGGTGAAAGAACCAGTTGTTATGCATTAAAGTTGCATCTGATAGTAAAATGCCAGTGCATCATTGGCATGTCCATTCTCAGCATATATAGCATCATTACATTCCATAACACCATTGCAGGCATTTTCTCAAATAATTAGTATTCAATCTCTATACTAACACATTTAGCAGATCTGTCTATGAGTGATTCCACACAAATATATCTGTTTTTAATCCACTTTTAATTTTACACTTGTGGATTCAATTACCTTGTTGCAGAGCTCCTAAAATGGCACATGGAAAGTGGCAGAATCTAGTCTTCTGTCATCTATTCACATTTCATGAAAGAGTTTCAGTACCTCATTCATACATCCAATATGGGCAAAACCCGCAATCATCGTGCTCCAAGATGCTATGTTTTTTTGGACATATTGACAAACATCAGATATGTATAGTTTAGGGTCCCCAAAATTGTATACATATCTATAACAGTATCATATCTATGTATAAATATCTATAAATATCTACAACAACATTCAATTCAAATGGTGTTCTAATCATGAAACCATGACTTGACTTACCGTCTTCACAGAGTTCCGAAATGTGCACTGGCCCAAACAGAACCACCATTGCGGTTGTGTTAGAGTTCATGTGTCACCTACATTTGATAATAAAGTTTCAATGTCTCATTTGCATATCCATTTTCTGTATATGCGGCAATCATAGAAATCCATGAGACACCATTTCTTGAAGGAATTTTGCAAGGCACATCCCATGCATCTTTTAGATTTCCCCACACTACCTGTTCATGTCTATGACAGCAATCCCCCAGGCAATGATCAGATTCAAATCCAGTTCTCAATGCTCATCATGTCATAATGAAACTCTTTGACTTCCTGCTGAGAATATGATCCGACTGTGCCTTTATTTCAATTGCAAAGATGAATTTATCTGGTTGTATGCCCTCCTTTCTGATTAATGTAAATCATTTCAAGGGTTTCTTCATAGCACCCAAAACTTGCATGTGTCCTAATCGTTGCGTTCCGAAAACATCTTCTTGATATAATTTGTTAAATATGAGGTCTGCGATACTATCTAATGATGGTATACATGGTCATGGACTCATGACTTTGGTGCCCAATAAAAAGGTTGTTCAAGCTCTCTTATAATCATGTGGACACACACTTGTAACAGATAAGCATAGACATTGGAGACAAACTGGTCCATAGCATTCATCTGGATTCCCTTTCTGGTTATGGTGTGCTACCCATCCAAATCAGCAGCAGAGGAGAATGTCTCGGAGATGAATTGTGTATATAATATACAAAGGATGATGTCTTGGCATCTTCCATTTTTTTATATGCACAGAGTTTGGCCAGATGTGACAAGAGGATGAAGCCAATTTTCTAGTTACCAATGCAATGCTGAGGCCGTATTACTGAGCCTTCACCAAAAATCACCAGAAGAATATATTGAATTCTTAAAATAGTGAAAATTGTTTGCATCCCTCAAAATAATCACATAAATTCTCTTCAGACAGTATTGGATACAAACTTGGTGGCACATTGACAGTCATCACAAATGTCAAATACAAAGGCTTTTGGTTATGCGGAGAGGTGACCTGTGCTGGTAAACCCAAAAGTAATGACAAACTTCTGACTGTGGTTTCAAAGAATATGGTTCTTCTACTATTCCATCATCTAATGCAGCATAAAGTTCGTGTCCAATATATAACCTTCACCATTCATCTGCCAAGCTAACATCTCTAAATTTGAGAATGCCATTTGTCTCAGACAAGGAATGCATGAACCTTGTTATTTATCTCAATCCAACTATGTCCTGGTGTCTTTTTCAATCCTCTCACTTTAATCATTGTTCTAACCTTTACCACATCACCCCACCTGCCGGCTGCAGTATAAAGGTTTGAGAGCAGTACATAATGTCCAATATTTTCAGGATCTAACTCTAAAAGGTAATCTGCCACATGCTCTCCTATATGAACATTGCAGTGAATACTGCATGCACCAAGCAGGGTCCCCCATATGCCAGTGTCAGGTTGTAAATGCATCTTACTAATAAAATGCAGTGCCTCATCTAAATGGCCTACACTCCCAAGAAGGTCAACCATGCATCTGTAATGCTCTGCTCTAGGTGTGATGCAATAATCTTGAGTCATGCAATGAAAGTAATGCCAACCCTCATCCACCAAGCCTGCATGGCTACAGGCAGACAAAACAGAAATGAAGGTAATAGCATTTGGTTCCATGCATCTCTGCTGCATTTGGGAAAAAAGTATGAGAGCATCTTGACCATACCCATGCATCCCATGCCCTGCATCATGGCATTCCAGGAGACTATATTTTTCTCAGACATTCTGTCAAATATTTGGCGTGCACTAACAATATCCCCACACTTAGCATACATGTTTATTAGGGCACTCACCACAGAAGAATCAAACCCAAATCCACTTGTGAGTATGTAAGCATGGAAAAACATGCCTTGCTGCAGAGCTCCTAAAAGGACACATACTGAAAGCACACTTACCATGGTGGTTGAATTGGGCTTCACACCTATCAGTTGCATTTGATGAAGTAGTCTCAATGCCTCATTGACTTCTCCATTCTGTGTGTATCCAGCAATAATTGCACTCCAAGAAACCACATTTCTTTCAGACATTTGATCAAATATATAGCGTGCAGTGCCTATACACCCACATTTGGCATACATGTCTACAAGGGCAGTCTCAACAAAAACATCAGCCTGAAATCCACTTTTAACCATGTAACCATGAACCCACTGTCCTTGTTTTAAATCTCTTAACTGGGCACATGCTGGCAAGATGCTTGCCATGGTGACCACATTGGGTGTTATACCTGCTAGTTCCATTTGATGTAATACTGTCAATGCCTCAATGGGATGCCCATTCTGAGCATATCCAGAAATCATTGCATTCCATGATACAATATCTCTTCCAGGCATCGCATGAAAGAATTGGCATGCATCCTCCATCCTACCACATTTGGCATACATGTCTATAACGGCGGCTCCAACAAAAACATCTGACTCAAGTCCGCTTTTGATAATGAAGTTATGGATACACTTGCCATGCTGAAGATTCCCTAATTGGGTGCAGATTGAGAGCAAACTCACCATGGTGGCAGAATTGGGCCTTATGCCTTGAAGTTGCATTTGATGGTAAAATGCCAATGCCTCGTTGAAATGTCCATTGTCAGCAAATCCACTAATCATTACATTCCATGACACTACATATTTCATATGCATTTTGTCAAACAATCTGTATGCAACCTCTAAACTATCACATTTAACGTACATGTCTACCAATGAGTTCCATACAAAACCATCTAATTTACATCCTTTTTTAATCATGCAACCATGGATCTGCTCGCCTTTTCGCAGAGCTCGCAAATTGGCACATGCCAGGAGCACACTGGCCAAAGTAATAGAATCACGTATCACGTCAACTATTTGCATTTCATCAAAGAGTGCCAATGCCTTAGCTGCATATCCATGGTGAGAATACCCGGAAATCATAGCAGTCCAAGATACAACATTTCTTTCAGACATTTTGTCAAACAGACGGCGTGCATTGTTTAAACTCCTACATTTGGCATACATATCTATAAAAGCAGTCTCCACAAACACATTCAACTCAAAGAGAGTCCTAATCATGTATCCATGAATGCACTTACCTTGTTGTAGGGCTCCTAATCGGGTACATGCCAGAATTACTGCCACCAATGTAACAGCATTGGGTTTCACATCGCTAAGCTGCATTTGGAGAAACTGTTCCAATGCCTCATAGGCAAGCCCATTCTCTGTAAAACCAGCAATCATAGATGTCCATGCTACGACATTTCTATGGGATATTCTGTCAAACACAACGCGTGCATTCTCCAAGCAACCAAATTTTCCATACAAATTTACAAGAGCAGTGCCCACATAAACATCGGATTCAAGTCCTGCTTCCCTGATGTGATAATGAATCTCCTTGCCCTATTCCAGAGATGATAAACCTGTGCATGCCTTTAGCGCAAAAGCAAAGGTAAACTTATCTGGTAGCATACCATTCTTCTGCATTTCATAGTAGAGTGCAAGAGTTTCGTCGCAGTCCCTAGCCCTGGCATAGGTTCTAAGCATCGCATTCCACAATACAACATCTCGTTCATGTATTTTGTCAAATACATGCCGTGCATCCTCGATGCAGCCGAACATGGTGTACATGGTCACGAGCTTGGCACCCAAAAAAGGGCTCTGTTCAAGCCCGCTTATGATCAAATGGGTGTGTAGAATTTCAAGTGATTTAATGTGAGTACACTCTTGTAGCAGAGATGCGTAAGATTTGGTGTACATCGGATTTGTGAAATCCCATTCTGGTTCTGCATTATGATTTGGATCAGCCAGGGATGGAACTTGCATGTGTCTGAAAATTTTGAATTTATGCAAAGAATATTGGCGGAAATATGGGTGAGACAAAACCAATTTCATTCCGACCAACGATGTCTTACAAACAACTTGTCTTCTTAGTCCCGCTAAAATGCAAAAATATATTTCTCATTTTGAAGTAGTGATTTTTTAATTTGTATTAATTGAGTAATTTAAATGCCTTTTTTTCTTCTTTTTTACACTATTTTGGCCTATATAATTGAGTTGTGGATGTTGATACTTTTGTTGGGATAGATTTTACATGGGTTGAAGATGGGTATTGTGGTAGTTTTCTCTCTAGTGTATTTAAATATTTAGTTATAAAGGTACTCAAAAGGATTTGTAACATGGTCTTTGGTGGGTATATTGTCATATTTAATATTAAACCCCCATTATTTATAAGATTAAGTATTGGATTTATTAATAGAAAGTGGAGGGACATTCATGTTCAAGAATCCATGGTGAAACAACCTTGACTAGGTTATGTCCTACAATTTTGGGAACATCGAGTATGTGTTAAAGAACAACTTCCTCAAAGGTCATGATTTGTACACAAAGTATCACAATATTTTGAGTGGTGGGATCTTCAACTCAAATTTTGAACAATGGGGTACAAAGGAATATCGTTGATGGTCACTTCAACTCATAGAGATTTTGTTAATTCATGGTAGTGTATTGACATTATGTATCAATGCGAGGCTTATATATCCATGTCTATAGAAATATGTGACAATAAAAAATCTATCCATCTAAAATAAAAATAATCTGTCATTTGTATATTGTATACATTGAAAAATGAGTTGTTTCTCTTTGTGTATTATTTACATTGAAAATTCTCTTTTTTACTGTGTACATTGAAAATGGGTGGTTTCTCTTTTGTATTGTGTATATTGCAAATTAGGTGACATCTAATTTTTTGTTTGTTAGGGTTTTATTGATGGTATTAAGATTGTGTATGATCTTTCATCCTTGTCGCAATTAAATCTAGCTTTTTTGAATTGTGTTTGGCCTAGTTGGCCCTAGTTGGTTGTCAACTTTGGCATAAGGATTACAAAGAAAATTTCAATAGATACCCACTAGCCTAATGGGTAGGAAATGAACCTAAGCGTCGGATATGCGACGACGCTTTCAAAGGCGCTGTCGCTTAAGCGACGCTTACTAACTCTCCGTCGCTTAACCGACGGTTATGAAACTTCACCAACGCTTGTGGCCACATTTACAAAAAAAAAAGTATCCTTGTGATTTTTGGTAAGTTTAAAAAGAGAAATCCACGCGCCGTCGGATTTTTCCGTCGAATTTTGGATCGAAATGTAGTAGTGTAAGAAGAGATTCAAGTAAGTTTCATGTTTATGAAATGCCACCTACTTTTTATTCAACCATTATAGCAGGACCATCGTGACAACATTGCAGAATTTTTTTTGAATGCTATCTGTCGTTGGAAAAAGACCCCGATGCACTTGTCAAGATCGTGAGTCTATTGCATCGACCAGAGAAAGAGCAGAGGGATTCTGTTGTGAACTCCCTGCACAAGAGAAAAACTAGAAAAGAGATGAGAATGAATATTTAGATTGGGGGTTACGAGGTAGATTCAATTATTTTGGATCTAGGCTTGGATTTCAAGATTCTGACCAAGAATACATGGTAGAAGAGGGGGATCCGTTTGGTCTCCTATACAGCTGCGACTGGCTAACCAGGCCACAGTGACACCGATTGGGCGAGTTTCGCATCTAGAAGTGGAAGTTGAAGGAATGAATATTTACGCAGACTTTTATGTTATTGAATTTGTTGATGGTGGAATCTTATATCCTGCACTGTCGAGGATTGGATGGGATAATGACAGTTTGGCAGTGATCAATTTTAAGAAGCACGTGATGACCTCTAAGAACCACGATATCAGAGCCATAGCTCTGATGGATTCAAATGAAGGAAGAACGTATGTTGAACCAATTAAGGAAGAAGTTGTAGGGGGATGGGACCATATATTCAACATCTCAGAAGAGTATATCCACCCTACTATTGACAAAGAAATGGACTAGAATAGTTCTAGCTCTGCATATTCGAATTCTAATGATGCCTTGGAAAATTGAAAAAATATGATGCATGAGGTATCAATTTGGAAGTGTGGTTTAATCACTCATTCATTGTGCCGACTTACAACAAAGATTGTTGAGTTACCAGTATATGAAGGACTTCTTGAGATGTTTGAGTTTCTTGTCGAGTTTGAAGATAAGGTGTCAGAACCACAAAGATTGTTGGTGTTGGAGGTAGCGTTGAAGGTGTTGAAGCGTTGTAAACTTTTTGACTAAATGCACACCAAAGAAAAACTATGCCTGCTTGGAGAAACATTCTTAAGGGGAAAGTTTCAGGTAAAAACATAGTGGGCCTAATCCATTTTGCATTGAATGGCCTCCACTATTACTCTAATGGGACCTCCACCCTTGCATTACACTCCTAGGAAGGATAATAACATAAAATAATTAAGGGTGTGTGCAAGAAGATTAGGGTCACTTTTGGCACATTAGATGCAATAGAAAACTGAAAAAACAAGCAGCCCTCAAATTAATTGTATTTTTTGATATACTTACACAAAATATCTTGCTTTGAGTAAAAAAAATGAAATGTAGCAAATTGAATCAAGTTTCAGAATATATAAGTTTTATGTGAAGAATTTTTTTATAACTATGTCAAGTTTCATTTTTTCTAAGAGCCACTTTTTTATTTTTAGGCGAATGATAAGGTATATGTTTTTGCGGGTGCATCCTTTGAGGGCCTAAATGATGGTTTCAAGATACAAAAATTTATAGGCATGTAGAGAACATATAGCACTAGTGCAGTGCTATTTTTCAAAAATAACATTAGTAATTTTTTATTTTTTTATAATTATCTAAGTGATCATTACTCGAAAATGGTACCTTTTTTGTGGGTGCAACCTTTGAAGGTATTAATGAAATAATCATGAAATGAGGTTTTTATAAAATATAGAGGTCAGTGTATTCTAGGCACCACAGAATTTGTTTTTATAACAATTAAGAATTGAAAAAGTTATAGAAAAAACATTAACACCATGTTTTTCAAGTTAAGGAGTTAGGACACAATAGAAATTGAAAAAAATAGGAAAATATAATATTTTAAAATAAAAATTACATATTTAAAATATGTGGACAAAATGTTATTTATGTTTAAGATTTCGTAAAAAATGATTGTGTGTAGAATACTGTAACGAATGTGTAAACGACGACTTCTTCAAAAACTAAAATAAATTCCCAATTAGCTTTGGTTTATCATATACCATAGCACATGTTTGGTATTACCGAAGAAAACTCCAATCCATACACATAGGACTATTGATGACAGGAGAGAAAGTGAATTGGCATGGTTTAGATGCTACAAAATGAGAGTGTGTTATGTTTAAATTCAAATTACATTTCCCTCCCTTATAGAATTAAAAAACGTGTGTGCATTATAGAACTGCAAAACGTGTGAGTGTTATATAACTATAAAACTCGTGCGGGTTATGTAGTTTTATAACATGTGTCTGTTATGTACAGAAAAAAAAAAAATAGCACTATATACAAGACGTCAAATGTATGGTTAATAGTTGAGAGGGGATGTGGAAGGGTCAAGGGTCTACAAGGATGTTGGAAGTTGGTTAATAGTTGAGAGAGGTTTGGAAGGGTCAAGGGAATTTGAGGATGTTGGAAGTTCAAGTGGGTATTGTTAATAGTTGAGAGGGGGAAGAGAAGGCTCAAGTGCCTAGGAAGATGTTATAAGTTCGAGTGAGTATGTTGAATAATTGAGAGGGGGTGCAGAAGGGTCAAGGTCCTAGGAGGATGTGGTAAATTGAAGTGGAGAAAGAGTAATGGAATGGGAATATAATGGGTTACAAGGGTGAAGGGG
Source organism: Pseudotsuga menziesii (assembly GCA_001517045.1). Classification (NCBI taxonomy): domain Eukaryota; kingdom Viridiplantae; phylum Streptophyta; class Pinopsida; order Pinales; family Pinaceae; genus Pseudotsuga; species Pseudotsuga menziesii. The sequence continues at coordinate 2,649 of LPNX011228274.1, read as the reverse complement.
AGTTGTGTAATACCTCAGTTTCAACCCAAACTGCATTAAATTATAAATGATGTGCATAGCGTTAATAAATAATGGTGTGGACCTCAAGGAAAATTCTCCGCCATAGATTTAGTGTTCTACATTTTGGCAATTAAAATTGATGTCGATGGTTATCGTGCTAGCCGATGGCACAATATAATTTTCTACATCATGTAAATATACAATTAATAAAATACCCACAACTAGCTATATCAATGCAACATTAAAGAGATGGGGGCATGATTTTACAAGGAATAGGGAGAGGATATTCAAACCCTTGAGCCAATGGCGAAAATCCAAATGTCAAAGGGAAAACCCATAAGGCTGTCAACTATCCATTTTTTACTTTTGTGCCCAGTCATCCAAAAGTGGTTGAGTTAGTTATTGCATGGGAATGGGCAAGGTATGGAGGTCAATTTTGAATTGGGAAGAGCACCCATTTTAGAAAAACGTGTTTTGACTTAATCAGCAAGTAAGAACACAAAAATTCACTACTCACCCAATATGCATTCACGTTCTCTCTTCCTCATGCATGGGTTGGAGATTTGGGTGTTTTTTCTCACATTTGCAGTAGTTTCCTGTGTTTTCCCCATGGCTGGGAAGTTGTTTTGTTAATGTTCAGTGGCTGGAATCTCTCTTGGGTGTTTTTTTGTTGTTCCCTCCTTCACATAGTTGGGGAATTTCATTTTGGGTGTTGCATAGTCAATGGGAGAGTAGATCCACGAATTGGGAAATTGAAGGGGCCATTTTTGGCCACGTGAAGCCCATAGAACATTTTCGAAATGAATTGCTCATTGTGGGTCATTTTTTCCCCATTTTCCAGTCCGTTTGGGTTGCAAACCCATCCCTTTTGGTTATGTTCCGTGGTTGGGAGGGTAGACCCATGATTTGGGTGTGAATAGAGGTCGTTTTTTCCTTTGGAAGGCTGTCAAACGTTTTCTGAGATGATTTGCTCACTTGGATCATTTTCCCCATTTTCCATTTTCGATTTTGGGTTCCCAAGACATGTTGTCCAAATCCAAAATTTGTATTTTGTTGTTTGGTGCATCCATGTGTTGGCTTGGATGAGTAATTCCAAGAATCCATCTGTTAGTGGGCTGACTGTGTTTGGATGTGGTTATTGGATTGACTGTGGATGTATGGTCTTACTGTGTGTGAGTCTGTGTTCCCTAATTCCTTGTGAAAACATAGAGAGAGAGAGAGAGAGAGAGAGATAATGATGTAGAGAGAGTGTGAGAGAGAATAAGATAGAGAGGGAGGAGGGTGAGTGGGGGAGGGATGGATATAGAGCGAAGGAAAGAGATAGTGAGGGAGGGATAGAAGTTGTGTGTGTGAGAGAGAGGGGGGGAGGGATAGACCCACTGGAGAGGAAGGAGAAGGAACCTATTGAGCCAACATACCCGATAGAGATAGACCCCACTGGGGAAGGTACTTTGTGCAATGAAGCAACGATTGGTTTATTTATGAAAATGGGATTCTATGTGCGAACGAACGGCTTATATGAACCTTATCCGTTTTAGTGGCTTATGTGTGTTGTGCTGTGACATGAACGGCTTTTTATTTGAATGGCTTCTGTGAACGAATTATATGTGCTGTGAATGCCTATGGAGCCCCATGTTCTTACAGCGCAGTTAAGCCCAAAGTGAAACTTCGGAAGGAGATAAAGGGGTGAGGTACACACACACACACACACACACACACACACAAAGATTATGTGGGAGATAGGGGGATGGGTGAGTAACCGAGGGAGAGGAGGAGGGGTTAGAAATAGAGAGAGAGTGATGGAGGGAAGGATAGTGAGCAAAGCATTAGAGGAAATTTCAATTTAAAATGGGCCTTCCAAAAATAATACAAATTCCATGTCATCATGTATTATCCAATCAAAATTCTTTAAAATTCAAAAAGGGAGCACCTCTTAAACAATTTTTTAATATAAATTTGGGGATAGGTATCATAAAAAAATCTACTTTTTTTGTTCGTATTTTCAACATATCTCATTATGGTTTTACTCAAATTATGATCGGGATAGCTCGTTGGATGTGGAATTAAATTATGCATCCAACAAGCACCCACTCGACATACTTTTGATGGGCCCCGCTACCCCAAAAACAAGAAATACCTGAAAAAAAATGTGATGATGATGTCATCATCACATTTTTTTCAGGTATTTCTTGTTTTTGGGGTAGCGGGGCCAGTCAAAATTATTCCAAGTGGGTACTCGTTGGATGCAGAATTTAATTTTGCATCCAATGAGCTCTCCCGATCGAAATTTGAGTAAAAACACAAGGAGATATGTCGAAAATACGAACAAAAAAATAGTTTTTTCTTTTCTTCCTCCAAAATTAATAAATATTATTTTATTATTTTAACTATTATTTTATTAATTTTCCTTAGAAGGCCCATTTTGAGTTGAAATTTCCTCTAATGTATAGAGAAGGTGGAGATAGGTTATGAGAGATGGGAAGTGAGGGAGGGACACACACATATAGATATATAGAGAGAGGGAGGAGCGACATGCACACACACACATAGCACTAGTGCAAAATGAGAGATTAGTGACCAGGAGACCAAAATTTTTGGTCACCACATTTTTTTTCAAGGGATAAATGACCAAAATTGATAAATTTAAGT
>LPNX011228267.1:565375-579305 GCA_001517045.1 Pseudotsuga menziesii | reverse complement strand
TCTGTTCGTATTTTTTCCAGGGTGACGGACGCAACTAGAGAACATTTTCACCCAGCTGTAATGGATAGCAACAGTGGTCTGGATGAGCCCTTTTTCTATACCAGGCATGGTCATCATCAAGCAATTCATGGTCTATGTAGGCTCAAGCGTCGATTCCATGAGATGGAATGGGACCTCAGAGACATGGAACAACTCCGAGAAGAAAAGCAAGATGAGGATGAGCAACATGAGTTCAATGAGAGGAGGGAATTCCAGCTTCAATTGGACCTATTGAAAGACCAATTTGACCTACAAATAGACCAATATAAAATCTCCTCTCTTTTAATATAAAATCTCCTACCCGTTTTGGTAAAAAAAAAATCACATTTAAGTCAAACAAAGATTAAAGTTCATCCCAATAGCCTCAATGGTTTAGTTCATTTGACAAATCTGAGATTAAAGAAGTCCATCCTAATTCCTTAAGTATCGGTTCATATGGGTAACAAATCTTCTGAGGTCTTATAGATTTTTGAAGGCTAGTGTAATGCCTCATCCTTCTTCTTGTGCTTAAAGGTGTCACTCTTCTTTCACTCATAGACTTTTAGATATTTAAAGATAAGTTCCTAATGATGAATTTTTAGATATTTAAAGATGAGTTCCTAATGCATAGACTTGCACTCATTAAACACCACTTACCAGATGGCATCAGTATTCTTCTTCCAGTCTAAATCTTAGTAGTTCTTAAGGGTTCCTTCTTTACAGAAGGTGTGTTGATTGCAGGGGAACTGGAAAATCTACAATGCAACGTTGTTAGGATAGAAGATCCTAAATCTACATTTGTTGGTTCTTTTCTTTGCTACCTCTATTACACTAGCCAATAGACATACCTACAGCAGTCCTTTTTGTATTGTGAAGCATCATACAGAAATAACACTTTGGAGTTGAACATTCTTTAAGTATGTTAAGAAACTCCTGGAACACATAATAGCATCCTTAACCTACATTGGGGTCTCAAGTATCAGTCTAAGGAGGTCTTATGCAGCAGTATTCCCAATTTCAAGAGCTCTCTTCGTATCTTTTCCAGGGTGATGGATGCAACTAGAGAACATTTTCGCCCAGCTGTAATGGATAGCAACAGTGGTATGGATGAGCCCTTTTTCTATACCAGGCATGGTCTTCATTAGGTAATTCATGGTTTGCATAGGCTCAAGCGTCAAAATTCCATGAGATGGAACGGGTCCTCGGAGACGGGGAGTAACGCCGAGAAGAATGGAAAGACGAGAATGAGAAACATCAGTTCAATGAGAGGAGGGAATTTCAGCTTCAATTGGACCTGTTGAAGGACCAATTTGACCTGCAAATAGACCAATATAAAATCTCCTCTCTTTTAATATAAAATCTCCTACCCATTTTGGTAAAAAAAAATCACATTTCGGTCAAATAGAGATTAAATCTCATCCCAGTAGACTCAATGGTTCAGTTCATTTGACCAATCTGAGATTAAAGAAGTACATCCTAATTCCTTAAGTATTGGTTCATATGGGTAACAAATCTTTTGAGGTCCTATAGATTTTGGAAGGCTGGTGTAATGCCTCATCTTTCTTCTTGTGCTTAAAGGTGTCACTCTTCTTTCACTAGTCAAATGATGAATTTTTAGATATTTAAAGATTAGTTCCTAATACATAGACTTGCACTCATTAAACACCACCAGATGGCATCGGTATTCTTCTTCCAGTCTAAATCTTAGTAGTTCTTAAGGGTTCCTTCTTTACAAAAGGTGTGTTGATTGCAGGGGAACTAGAAAATCTACAATGCAACGTTGGTAGGATAGAAGATCCTAAATCTACGTTTGTTGGTTCTTTTCTTTGCTACCTCTGTTACACTGGCTAATAGACATACCTGCAGCAGTCCTTTTTGTATTGTGAAGCATCATACAGAAATAACACTTTGGAGTTGAACATTCTTTAAGTTTGTTAAGCAACTCCTGGAACCCATAAGAGCATCCTTAACCTACATTGAGACTTGGGTTTGGTGCAAAACTTTGTAGAATGCCCCTAAATGAATCACAGCATTGTCGGCATAAAGCCAAGTGAACATCCACTAGGCATTTTACTATCAAGGTACAAGTCTTACATGATTTTGATAGAATACATATCCTTTGTTACTTTTTTCTTAGCAGAAAACAATCTTAGAACTAAACTGTATCAGCAATCTAATGTAAGTCTTAACCCTTTGGTCACTTTATGATCTTTAATGATATTTTAGGGAATTCCTTCTGAAAAAGGAAAAAAAATATTTGAACTTAGAAATTAATTTATGCTGTTATGTCAACGCATGTAGCACTTATTTGAAGCTCTCAAGCAAAAGGTAATCAACCATTAAACCAAGCCATCAAGACAGGCTACTTACCAGTTGAACTCTAAGAGACGATTCCCTTTTAAATAGTACCATAGTGTAGACTACATCTTAAACTATATAAGCTAATGTTTGAAGAAGAATATCAAAGGATGCAACTTTGCAATATTGAATTATGAAAGAGCTGATTGCATCCAATGCATACAAGAAAATATTCTTGAATCCTACTGGGTCTTACGATACATTTTCCAGAAAATGATAGTATGTTGTCCATCCAATACATTATGTAAAATTATTTTGATAGTTCTTTTACTCGGAGCAGGTACCCTTAGCATTTTGATTTAGTTTTAGTAATTTTGGATTTTAGACCCAGCATGGGCAGAACAATTTTTTAGTTTGATTGATTTCTACGATTGTTCTGAATGGTTTAGCCTTTANCCAGCATGGGCAGAACAATTTTTTAGTTTGATTGATTTCTACGATTGTTCTGAATGGTTTAGCCCTTACTTCTATATTTTTGAAGAAAAGTATGCAGCAACTAAGAGAATATGTGAAGGAACATTTTGGAGTATTTCGTTTGGCAACCAACAGGACTCAATGCCATTACAACAATTTACTCATTATGAGATAAACATGTCACTTACTGGAAACATGTCACTTATAGGATTAAATTATGAGATAAACATGTCTCTTACTGGAAACATGTCACTTACAGGATTAAATTATGAGATAAACATGTCACTTACTGGAAACATGTCACTTACAGGATTAAATTATGAGATAAACATGTCACTTACTGGAAACATGTCACTTACAGGACTAAAACCTGAGTGAGAAAAATAACACTGTCCCANAATAACACTATCCCAAAACCACTCGGGCTAGAACCAATTAACATACTACTGATGTCCATCTGTATGTTTTCACCTATTTTGAAGCTAGGTTTGACATACTAGTGNTTAACATACTACTGATGTCCATCTGTATGTTTTCACCTATTTTGAAGCTAGGTTTGACATACTAGTGATGTCTATTTGCATGATTTCACCTATTTAGCAGTTGGGTTTAATGGGACGAGTTTGTATCTTTCTACCAGTGTTTAGAAAATGGATTAGGAGACTTTTCAAGGCAGCTGCAAATGGAGGATTATTTTAAAAAAATGAGTCATAAAAACAGTTTGGCTGCTAGTATAATAAGAATCTATAATTTCAATGAGATAATATATGTACATATGTTGAGGTGACTCTGTATAATATGCAAGATATTTTGAGTCTAAAATAGCGGAGGGAAAAGGCTTCACACATCGTACTCTTAAAATTTGTATTCAAGTACAGACCATTATAGCCTACCTTAACCTTTTGACCTATGTGGTATAGCCATTAGTCTAATAATCAAAACGGTTCAAATGAACCTAGCTTTATTAAGGAATAACTAAATTTGAATAGCACCCAAGGACCATATCATTGTATGTCCACTCTCTGAAATATACGAGGTTAGCAGGTACTAGGAAATATAATCACATTGCTAATGAAGATGAAAGGTTGAAGACAGTAGTGTGTGTCCTCATGCATAAATTTCAAGTAATGTGCTGGAAATCTGGTTATACTACCCAAAATCAAAACTAAGTGTGTAGGTTGACATTTGATAAGCAACAAATAAGAAGAGTATATATAAGGAGACAGGACATAGGTTTGGAGTTTTTGTGTTTGAAGTTGAAGTTCTAGCAGAATTTTAAACAGAGTAGATAAAAAGTGATTTGAATCCAAAGTAGAATTGAACATGAGTAAAACATTTAACCTATTGCAACTTGCAAACATAAGGCTGTGCTGAAACTCAGTAATAAGAGCATTAGTTCTAGAAGATGATTTTAGGTTTCAATTGTGTTCTTATGGCGGCAATAAGAATAAAAAAAATTGAAAGTTAGTTGCAGAACAAAAATGAGAAAGTACATACGAGCAAAACTAAAATCCTGAAAAAATACCATATCAAAGTCCATCCATTACCAAAAGAAACTAAGAATAAGGAACCTGAGTAGAGTTGCCACATTGCTTGACATGGCTAAAATTTTAGCCAAGCCAGACAATTAGGTTGAAGCACCCCAGTTGGAAATTAAGGACACCATTTTTCTTATGTTTTATACTACCAACTACCAAGCTCTATTGGGATTGGATCATTCTCATCCATTGCTATATATATTGTGGTGTAAATCCTCTGAGCCATGTCCTTGATTTTTTTGTGGAGTATCTCTGCGCAATACTATTATGTCTTGATCTTCAAATATATGATAATAATATTACCTCTATTATGGCTCCCACAAGATAGAGTCAGATTTTTCATCTAATATAGGAAGCAGAAAATACAGTTATTCCCAAGTGCTTTGCGTATGCCAAGCATCCATGATACTATTATCTGTTAAATCCTTATAATTTCTAAATTTGACAAAGAAATCTCCTTATCACCTTTTACTTGGGATTTTCATATCCTTAATACTTCAAAATTTTGAAGACTGTTAAGAGTATATATACAGAGTAGATTTCACCCTAGACAGACTTGGTACAAATATTGCTTTACAATCGTGAAAAGGGGAAACAGAAAGTATTAAGATATTGAATAGACTAAGCAGAATTGATAAAAATAGAGAAGGATGTCATTGTATATCCAGTTAGGCTTCAGAAAAGTTTACAGCATACCATGATCAGGTCCAAAGTGTTTAACGATCAGAAGCGTGATTTAGTTTTACCAGAATGGCTACTGAGGTATCTACATTGACTTTCTAGCAATTAGATCACCATCTGACCAAAGATTCCAATAAAACACTAGATAACAAAACCATTCATAAACAATATCCATCTCAATTCTCATATATTTACATTAACATCCTTTCAAACAGGGTATGGACTCCAAAATTTTATTTTGACATAGAGTGCATACTCCAAATGATGATTTGATAACATATACTGGAATTTATAGTATTTGCTAAAATTATTAAGTGGAATTTATAGTATTTTCTAAAATTATATGATTCAAGGAAAGATTCCAAAGCATATATAATTAGATATCTCTGCATTGATTAGCATGCATAAGAATTGGATATGTAAATATAGCCTGAATACAACTGCAAGCTAGTTTTAGCAAAATAACTATGATAATAGATGGAATACCCTAGGTCATCCACATGCTGAAAATGAGTGAGTTGATGAAGAACATCTTTTTCACTTCGAAAGTCTACTGCAAAACTCTCTGGAGCATGTGTTAATATGTACTCCGAAAGTACTAATGTTTTGAAGGTTTCTCTCCAACTCTTCTTATCCAAGACAGCCAACCTGACATCACAAATATTGTTTTCTTCAGTTAATTCCAATACCACAAGGAGGGTTTGTTTTAGTCTAACTAAAATCTCAACATTTCTTAGAGCTGCAAGAAAATCTGCAAGCCAGTTTCAGTCCAAGTGTGACCAAACAAAGATATTTTCACAGAAATCAAACAGTCAACACTGAAGTCTTTCATCCTCCGAGATTATGGTCTTTATCATTCACTGTCCTTGTAGAAGAACCTGATATATTACTGAAAGGGAGCCAATCGTCATCCCTTGAAAGATTACATGTTAAGCCATCATACATATGGGGAAGGCCCAAGTTTCTAAATGAAACTCAAGGCATGTGATCTGAAAATATAGAGATTCTAAGAGACTTACAAACGATATTTTATGCTTTCAAATTTTCCATATCTCATTTGCAAAGTGAAACTTATAAGTCACCCTCAGGATTCTCGCCCAACTCTTGGAAGTTGAACCACTTTGAATGTAGGCCAACTTGTTACTCCGGCATTCCTCTGGGATGCATGCAGTCTCATATCGGTTCACAATTTCAACCACCTGAAAATGGGAGGTGATTTTCAGTCTCTTTCACAAAATGTATGCATAATTATCACCACACAACAGACTACAGTTATAGGGTTCCAGTAATTCAAACGTAGAAGAATGTGTAAAAAGGTAACTTTAGGGTCAAAAGAATTATACAATCCGAGAAGCAAGGAGACAAGAAACTCAAATTGGGATGAAGATTATACCAATCAACATAAATCCTTAGATGACCTGCACAATTAAAACACACAATAATTTTAGTGCAGGTAATATAGCTGAATCCCTGGTAACCTAAATTATCAACATAGCCATGGTACTTCAAGCCAGGTGTCTGAACTCACCCATGCTGGAGTGAGAATTGGTATGCCAGCAGGAAGTTCCTGCTGTGTGAACCCTGTATCTGCAAACCAGGCATTAGGATTCTCAGCAAATAAATTGAAGGAGAAAAACATATATTATGTTACTACAAAATGCAAACTGCAAAATACTGTGTATCAACAACTGCAAATGGTAAAATAAGGTTACAAGAACAAGAAATACCCAGGTTTGGGATCAGCACCACTCCATTCCAAATGCTATTATCTTTGATTTATACTAACTATCTAAACTCTTACAGGATGGTCTAATATGCATTCTCATCCCTCAATCGAAGATGGAAATCATGATGATGATTATCAAAAGCAATATTGATGATGGCATTTTTATGACAATAATATGAACTTGAGACTGCCTTCTGGTACAAAAGCAAGTGATGGACTGTAACATGCTTCCAACCATTAAATGAAAAATCCATGGACAAATATTTTCTGGAGAATGTGCACCTAATCTGCAACTTGCTTTTAGAAAATGGGAACAAAACACAGATAGTGGAAAGGAATAACAAGATAATCCACTGACAAGAGAAAAAACAAGTAAACTTTCAAGTAAGCTATTTGCCCATTGCCAAGGAGATGAAACAGAGAATATAACTAAAGATCGGATATGCTAGTTCTTATCAGCAAAGGAGAAATATTATGTCTTTCATTCCCTTTCAGAAGAAAACCTGAAATCTCATGTCTTCCTCGGGGTCCCCTTTGTGGAAGGAACATATCTTCACATCGTGATAAGGGGTTACATGAGCTTCTTTTTGGAAAAAAATCATTGAGAAATTTGGCAAATCAATGACATGCAAGATAAATAACTAGATCTAAAAAATTATACTGTGGCTACAGCAACTTATTTTTCGTATAACCACTTGAAATTTATTCATAGTACTATTGAGAACTAAATATTAGAAAAATATCAATATCCATGATTTCCTGGAACAAATAGGAGAAATTTGCAGTTCCATTGTAACTAATCGAGCTATAGGATAGGGGGGATTTCGACCTTGTTAAAGACACAGAAGGTATCCTAGAGTAGCCTGCAAACACATTTGAGTAATATTTAGTGAGATAAGCAAAGTTTTCCATTGGAGTTAATGCTGCCACTCTCTCTCCATTCTTTAGCAATGTCTGCAGGTCCATTCTCTGGAGGGTCAATACTGCTTTGGATTCTCTCCAAATGAATGCTAGAAAACACTTTAGAGACACAAACAAATTCCCCCGGTTTAGAATCAGGGTACCGAAATCCATATCCATTTGTAATGCCCTCTCTAGGGTATGCATGACTAATTTCTATTGCAGTAGCATCTCTGTCAGTTTCCCACGAAAAAGCTTTCTGAAGATTCCTCATTCACCCTGGCTATAAACATTGCCGAGCCATTAGGATGAAGAACATAATGGGTGCCCTCAAGTATCTTGGTAGCAATCAAAATATCCCCTTCCTCTGTTTCTTCATAAGAGAGCAGCAGGAAAAACAAAGCCTTCCCTGGTTTATCTTCAGGCGGTCATCCTGGAGGCCATCCAAAAGTGCCACCCCAAACCTGCACTCTTTTCCCACATTCCATGTGAAGGCACAGCGAAGGAGCCCAAACAGAAAGCTAACAGGAACAATATCTTCTTTCTCCACAGGAAGCAGCCTAATGATACATTCTAATACATTTTTTCATTTCATATCCCTTTCCCTTCATACGACCATGGGGTTTAATCACATTATAAACCACCTGTCAACGTACAGTACCAGAGCTCGGCTGATGAATCTCTCATAATTTCCCTGCCCCCTGATGGACTCCATTATCTATCGAGGATATTCAATTGGGAGCATTAACAGGTTGTCGATCAGCCAATCTTTGTCATGATTCTCCATGTGAACACCCACATCAAACCCAATCTCCATGGGTGTCAAAGGAATCGATGTGGATCCCTTTTTTTCGTTCATGATTTCAGAGCAGGCCAACAGCGCCAACGCCCAATACAGGAACCGACGATCTCTAGTTCCTGTCTGGGCTATGGGATGAAAGCTCCTCGCACAGAGCTTCAATGGCGTCGTCCCATTTTTTTAGTATAACCCAAGAAAAACGCAGAAAAACCCTATGCATCACGCAGGGTTATGGTGGAGGCGTCGAGCGGCATTGTGAAATAAAATATTCCCCAACATATTGCATATTTATATAATTAAAAAAAAACCCTTTTTACCCCTAATATACCACCAATATATTGGCTTGTAATTTTTTTATTTTTAACCCCCCAATATGAACGGACGTGATATCATATTGGTCTCAGGTGACGCCCCCGTGGAGAAATTTTGAAAATTAGCCAGCCCAATTTTGAACTCTACCAGTGCTTGTGGTCTTTCTTTTACAACCAACTTTTTTTGTACAAAACCCTTGTACATGTTGCTTTATTATAGTAAAAAATGAAGCTTTTAATGGCAAAAAAAGGTACTTTCATGTAGAACAAGGTTGGAACATAAAATCATAAGCATGATATGTAACTTAAAAGAAGATGCATAATATGCAGCAAGATGTCTGTATAAATGTTTCTAAAGGTTGGAGTGATTTGTGCCTTTGATAGGTTCTAAGAACTGTGTGAGGTTATCGGTGAGATCCTGGTGTAGTTTTAGTGATTAAAATGGATTCGCTATCCGAGATATGACTATTGAACCTATGATAGGTTGATTTCATTGGTCCATTCATTGGTTGAGGTGTGTTCTATGTTTGCAATATTACTACTCTTGATCCTAGAGTAGAGTGTGACTGCAAGTGATGCTTTCAACTTTGCATCTTCAAAGTGTTGATTGCAGATGACGTTGGGGATGGATATTTGGGAGATGTAGCTAGCTGGCCAGTTGGAGTCAGTGACATTATAACTAAGGAATTCATACAATGGGGTACTGAAGGGGTTTCTTGATAGATTTCCCAAGGTTAATGCTTGTCCAAATATCTCCTTGAATGAATTAATCACCCTAGCTTATTTATGATGTTTGTTCCCACATATTGCGAGAGTTCTGGGTTTTTTGTTAATTCTCTGTTTAAATGCTTCCTATAGTAAAATTCATGAATTATAATAGATAGATTGATGAATCTTCCATGATGAAAGTAAATTCATTACTTTGGTAATATCCACCTCTTGTTCTAACATCTCTTTATATTTAGACTCTTTATGTCTACACTTATCCAATTGAATGCCTAGTTGCTATCCATTTTGATTTGTGTGGTTGTCCTTAACCTCAGGTATATCCAGATTGATAAAATTTGTAATTGGGACCAATTTGTTTTTAATAAAAAGCTATATTGAACAAAAGATTATTAAAACTATACTCTTCAAGTCTGCATTGCTATCTCGTTTCTTTAGATTATTGTATGTAGGATAAATTCTTCAATTATGTAGGCCAAGCTCAAAGAAATGTGCGACTGCAAGGATAAATTCTTCAAGTATGGAGTGATTTGTGCCTATGACAGGCTCCAATAAATGTGTGAGGTTGTGGGTGAGATGTCGGTGTAGTTTTAGTGATTATAATAAAATTGAAGAATATCGAGATTATAATAATGTAGTTTTAGTGTACTTGACCTCAGGTATATCAAGATTGATAAAATTTGTAAATGGAACCAAACTTTTTTAATAAAAAACTACATTGAAAAAAAGATAATTAAAGGTATACTCTTCAAGTATGCATTGCTATCTATTTTCTTTAGGTTGTTGTATGTATGATAAACTCTTCAACTATGTAGGACAAGCTCCAAGAACTATGTGACTGCAAGGATAAATTCTTCAACTATGTAGTGATTTGTACATATGACGGGCTCTAATCACAGTGTGAGGTTGTCGGTGAGATGCTGGTGTATTTTTGTGATTATAATGGATTTTATATCTGAGATAGGACTATTGAACCTATGATAGGTTGATTTCATTGGTCCATTGATTTGTTGAAGTGTGTTCTATGTTTGCAATATTACTACTCCCGATCTTAGAGTAGAGTGTGACTGCAAGTGGTGCTTTCAACTTTGCATCTTGAAAGTGTTGATTGCAGATGATGTTGGGGATGGATATTTGCGAGGTGTAGCTAGTGGGCCAATTGGAGTAACATCCCTAAGCCATGAAACCCATGCTTCATTTTCTGGGTTCTGAGAATTAATAACCTTCAAACATTAGCGATACCTCAATTTTGATTGTGTTAAATTGACATTTGTTGAGATTGGAAGTCTATGCGATGATCTCCTTTACAACCTTCAAATTAGATTTGAATTTTTTTATTATCTTAAATCTATAATCCCATCTATAAATGAGGTAAATCTATCTCAATCTCAAGACAATCCATTTCTATATTTTGAGGATACAGGCATGTGGTTGAGTGGAGTGGAGATTCTTCGCACATTTACATCATATCCCACTGTGAAAGGGATTGAATGGATCATTATTAAGGATATTAATAAGTATTCTTCATTGTTAGATAATCCTCAAACCCTTGAAGTCCAAATTAATAACGTAGTTGACAAGACTTATACTGGAGTTTATCATGTCAATATAATGTTTCATTTTTATGGAGATTATGGGAAAATCAGGTTAGATAACCCGTGGTTTGCAGATATGATTCTTCCCATTTCACTTCCTAGTTCTCATATTGGGGGATCCTGGTTTCAGTCAAAGTCCTTGCTAATACCACCTAATGCTTACAAGGAAATTTCAAATGGATATTTTTGTTTCCTTTCATTCTGATGATGAGTTATGGTACTCTAATCCACCCAATGAGTATATTGAGGAAAAAAAATTTACTGGTACAGCTGGTAATGGTCCTTTTAGATAAGTGGTGGTTGTTATTGATGGGATCCTTGTAGGCATTGTGTGGCCTTTTCCTGTGATTTTCATTGGAGGAATTAATCCATTTTTCTGGCGCCTTGTTATTGGTATTGGGTCATTTTCTCTGCCCATCTATGAGATTGAGGTCACACCCTTTGGGAAAATTGGTAGATGTAAAAAAGCACACAAATCGATATGGGCATGGTCAATGCTATGGATGTTTGGTTTCTAAATGCCAATTCGCACCTACAACTTGATGAGCAATCTGGCAGTACAATCAAAGGGAAATTGATTGGACATGCGGAGCCCAGTACATAGAGTTGTTTGTTGTGTCAAAATACAAATGGTTGGATGGATCCTTTAACACATCTGTGAATAGGAGGATCTCTTCCTCGGGATGGGTAGAATCCTCTCATGGAATGCTCATTACTCATACTTTACAAGAATTCAAGTATGATAATTTAATCACTTTTAAAATCAATGCTGGTGTAGAGATTTTGCAACAAGCAATAACAACCAATAGGAAGGTTATTGTGGAGATATCCACAAGAATAGTATTATCTTCTAAATTTGATACCTTTTCCCCATTGTATATAGATGATGCTGATGTGGAAGCAAATGGCACATATATGGTGATAAAAAATCTATCAAATGCATTTAGTAAAGATGTATCCATCATTGCCACTTCTGTTAGTTTCTTCAGCTCTCTGAATAATACCCAAAATGTAGAGGGTTATATGATTATCAAGAAAAACCTAGTCCAAAGTGGGTTGGAAAGCACCCAATACATGTACAATTATTGAAGCACTGAAGGTTTCTATTCTAGGGAATTTGGTGTAATAAACTACACATTTATTTATGACTCTACAATTAACTTCTATGGAAACACAACTTAATCTTGTGAAAGACGATTTGTTTCTTCCAAGGCCATGCCACATGCAGATAAGGTTCATTTTCTTTAATTTTTTTATTCATGTGAAAATAGTAATTTACTGTCACAATTTATAAACCGGTAACATTTTTCTTTATGACATTAAGCTACATTTCATCAATCATTTAATATGTTAACATCACATTATTTTTGTGAAAAATTTCAGGATGAGAAAGTTTGAATAATACTAGCCCTTAATATTTACATCTTTATGCTTGTTGCTTCTGAAATTGTTTGGTATACTGAAATAAGATAAGGGTTTTACATTTGAATCATTTTTACATCAAAATTCAAGGGCATAACTCTTAGTGATGATAATACAAACCTATGGTAGAGTCCAAGATGTACACAATGTTGGATTTTTTAACTCCGACTTATCTGTTTATATGTAATTTTGGCCAGGTATAATTCCACTTGATGTTATTTTAGTTGTATGCACTCTTTCTATATACCCATGAGATACTTTGCATAATTGTGTATAGTGGCTTTTATGGTTGCAAGGTTTCATTGGATTCTATCATGTATGATAGTATATGCATGGCATGTAATCAAACACATCAACCTCCCTATGTATCATGATGTTCGTAGAGGCTAATGTTGAACTCCGTTGTCTGGACCTTAACCAAAAAGTACCATTCAATATAGAAGAAATAATTGTTAAGCATGGGAAGCTTCTATACCTTAATTTAACACTTGGAAATTAGGAAGTTTCATCAAAACTATAAGGTGTTTATTGATGTTCTTGGATGACCAACTTCGATATTTTAGATTGAGGGAAGGAATTTACCATGTTGGTTTATGTATTTTTAGGGAAGATATGAATTCTATTTGATTTTTTTTTAGTTGTATGTAACCTTGCAAGATACTTGACATACTTTGCATATTTGTTAATTTTGGTTTGGATTCACAAGGATGCTTGTGAATATGCATACGCTAATAGTGAAGTTGACTTGTTTTTTATGAGTAAATTGGGGTTTTGGTTTACATTGGGCATGTAAATTACTTATGCAAACTTGCAATATACTTACAAACTTTGCATATTTGTAAATTTTGGTATGGATTCACAAGGATGCTAGTGAATATGCATATGCAAATAGTGAAATTGATTTGTTTTTCTGAGTAAACTGGGGTTTTGGTTTCCATTGGGCATGTGAATTTTGGTATGGATTCATAAGGATGCTTGTGAATATACATATGGAAATAGTCAAAATGATTTGGTTTTTATTATTAAATTGGGGTTTTGGTTTCCATTGGGAATGTAAATTCCTTTATGGGCATATAAATTAAAAAAAATGGTTTAAATTCATATTAGGGCATAGAAATTATTGAATATACGAAAATTAGCATGAGAGGAATTGAATAAAATACCTAGCAAGGAAGAGTTTGATCCCAAGGTGGAGTTTATTGGCCTTTTCTCACCCAAAATGTGTTCTCCCAGCTAGTTTTGCTCCACCCGAACTCGTTCCAGTGCGTGGTTGGGGGAAAATGACGGGCTTGACCTGTTTTAAGCATAAAACATGTTTTACTAAACGTGCACACGAGTTTGTTGGCTAAAAAAGGAGCATGTGTTTTTGTTCACTACAACGTGTGTTGGTTGAGTTTAACTATCCTAATTGGGACTAGGCTTGGTAGGGTGAGGATTGCTTG